>CAKAKR010061230.1:24647-45987 GCA_916700685.1 Adelosebastes latens | reverse complement strand
GTTGTTGTTATTATTATTATTATTATTATTATTATTATTTTTTTTTTATCATTATCATGATTATTTTTATTATTATTATTATTTTTATTATTGTTATTATCATTATTATTATTATTATTATTATTATTATTATTTTCATGATTATTTTTATTATTATTATTATTATTATTATTATTATTATTATTATTATTATTATAATCAAACCTCACCAGTCATTCCAGTGTGGTGAAGATAGATTAGACGGTGAAGCGCTGACCTCTCCTGGTTTAATGCTGTAAGCACAAGTAGAATGTTACTGTATATTTTGTCTTATTTTGTGTGTAGACACATGTTGGTAGTAAATCAATATCAATTTAAGAAATCTTGCAAGTTAAGGGAAACAATGATGCATTAGTTTTACACAGAAAAACAATTTTTTTTAATCAATAATGTATGCTATGTGTTTTTTTCTAGCACAAACTAAGGCAGAGATCAGATTTGTCATTTTTGTTCTTATTCAGATCTGAATTAATACGACGAGTCATTTATTCAATGAGCTGAAAGTGTAGTGTGTGTGTCCGTGGGGTGATGAGTCCGGTGGGGACGGACAAACAGCCTCGTCTAATACACAAACAGTCGGGGTAATAAAGGTGCTGGTCACCATAGCAACTGACATTTCAGAGCAAGAAAAAATATGTCTTTGTTAATGAAAAGAGCATCGTCTGTCATTATTTGTCCATCTCTTCTCCCCTTCTATCCCTCCACTCTCCTCATCCCACCATCCTCTGAAAGAGACGAGTATTTGAAAGCATGAATTAGTGTTTCTCATTAGTTACCTGCTGAAACGTTAATCGGACCCACCTGCTCCATTAGAAAGCCCGCTGATGATTTCAGCTTCTTTATATCACCCATAACTGGTTAGCAGAGAGGTCAGTGGGCTTAAAGAGGATGATTTTATGGCTCTGCTGGTGTCTAATCAGCTCACTGTTTTTATTATTTTTTTAATTTATATATTGTTACAATTCTTTATTTATTTTTTGTAGAGATTATTATTATTTTTAATTTATTTTCCTAACTACCTACTAGTACTGTACTATCACTATTATTATTTGTGTAATTACTGTTTCTGTGTAATTACTGAGCTTATCTAAATATTTTTATGCTAAAAAGTAAAAAAAATAAAAATGCTTTTAATTATTTCTTTATTTATTATTATTATTATTATTATTATTCTTATTCTTATTCTTATTCTTATTCTTATTCTTATTTTTATTGTTATTAATTATTATTTATATATATATATTTTTTTAGACATTATCATTATTTTTTATTTCCTTATTACCTACTAGTACTGTACTATCACTATTATTATTTGTCTAATTACTGTATTTTTTTATTTATTATTTATTATTATTATTATTATTATTATTATTATTTATATTTTTGTTGTAGGTATTAATATTCATTTTTGTTATTTTTATTTATTGTTCAGCAGCTCCAGTGATTGTTTTAGAACAGATTTATCCTCTTTGATACTGATTTTTTAATAACACACGCTGCGATGGTAATCACTGAATGCATTCTGCTAATTGGGAGGCAGCAAATTCAGGAAACATCAAATTCTACACACAGTGATACCAAACTACCACATAACAACTCTTACTTCCTTTCCTCTTAATGCCACTTTAAAATAAGTAGCATGTTTCACTTATCGAGCTGTGTTTCTTTAACCATGTTTGTGTCTACTAAAGACGCTGTAATAAATAAAGTGTGTGTCTCTCTGTGTCTCAGGTCCAGACTGCTCGCTGTCCGTCCCGTCCACCGAGGCCTTCTGGGTGCTGCCGAGCGTCAAACCGTCAGCTCAGTCTCTGGGCCGGGCGTCCCATCAGGCTCTGGTGCACTCTGGGCTGATGTGGGTGGTGGGAGGATACTCCTTCAACTACTCCAACTACCACATGGTCCTCAAGTAAGCAGCACCAGTCTGACGCAACACCACTCCGTCTGTCTGTCTGTCTGTCTGTCTGTCTGTCTGTCTGTCTGTCCTGATCTCAGGTGTATTCTGCATGCTGGCTCACTAGGACACTAAATGGAACTGAGCCAAAAAGGTATTTTAGCTGCAGACATTTTGACTCTGCAAACAGGTGTAACTAATAATATTATACTTGGCTGCATTCCACTTAGCTTCAGCTTCCCGTTCCGTGGTATTGTGCATGTTGTTTAACTGTATTCAAGCACCTAAATGGAGCAGAGCCGTCTTTAATGCTATTCGTTCCACCTGTGCTTTTATTAGTCCTTAAATACCACCTCCATCTGTGTAGTAGGCCTACCGCTTATAGGGACTGGACTTTGTTAGACTTTAGTATGATGTATCAAGATCATATATTTTGACCATCGCTGTTCTGCTTTTGTTTGTTTTTTCTTTAATGTCCGTCTCCAGCTACAACCTAGAGAGCAGTACGTGGGATGTGGTTCCCGTCAGCAGCGGTCCTCTCTACAGATACGGTCACTCATTGGCTCTCTACCAGGTAACACAGCTCACTCACACTGATAGACAACAGTTGTCTGAGTGCAGTAAAATACAAAAACACAGTAGCCTACTGTGTATTTGATGCACTCCTATCAGGTGATAAGTGACATAATTTCAATGCAGTCCAGATTGCCTCCATACCAGGGTCTGAAATTAGCACCCGCCACCCGCCAAATGCGTGTAAATTGTTGGCTGTAGCGGGTAAAATCGCCAGGTTATCGCTAGAGATAGGAGTCGAGGATCGGTTCCCGTTGAGAACGGGTTCCTCGTTGTCCGATTCCTCGGCATCTCAAGCCTCCGTGACTATCGATTCCTCTCGTTATTATCGCGTTAACTTTGACAGCCCTGATTAGATCATATTTGTCCATACTCAGTTTTAACCGGCACTTTAAGACCTGAAACCAGTTTGTATTTCACCCTATGTAGAAACTTGTATGTTGATAATTATTAATGTTTGGATTTAATTTGCTTCTGTTTTCTGTTTCAAGTGATTGTAAACTGAATGCCTTTTTACACTTTGACTGTTAGTCAGAGAAAATAAGACATATGAAGACATAATTGTCTGCTTGATTGATGACTATTTAATCATGTCTTCAAATTATAATCCCCAAAAGACTTACTTATAAGGAAAGTAATCATTAACTCTTTGAAACATTTACACTGTTTTGGAAGAGCGACCCATTATTAACCTCACCTTGTGAAGAAAAGGGAATGTGTCCCGTATAAATCCCTCACTTCACAGATGCGGAGCATCAAGTGATGTGTCGCTGTCCAAACACTGGGTTTATTTCTGTTTCTAAGAGGTAATCTGATAGTGATGGAGGGAGAATGAAGACAGATGTCTGTGTTGTGTTGTGATGAAGGTGAGATTTGATCCGGAGGAGGTCGGGGTGTCTGACTGGAGCCTGGAGGAGATTTGTCGGCTGCAGTGACTCTTGTTTTGTTTTCTGTACACACAATCTTTAACTTCCTGTTACACTGAGGAGGGATGACAGGTCTTCACTTCATCGCTGTAGTCTGACGCCTTCTCATGAAACCTCACAAAGCTGGTTTTATTTTTATCTTTGGGGAGTAACAGAGACGTCCAGCCAGCCCTGCTGACTCTTCACCTCTCACCCTTCAGTTTCACACTGATATTTTAAGGGTGACTCCTCCGTCATGTTGCAGCTGCTGCTCTGCAGATACAGACGTGATGGTTGCATGATGGACAAGCTGCAGGGCTGCACTATTAGAGCATGTTAGTTTATCATTAGAGACTCAGAGGAGCAGTGTGCAGGATTCAGTGCCATCTAGTGGTGAGAACCCCTCCGCTCACTCCTCCCTTTCCAAACGTGTCGGATAACTACGGTGGCCTTCAGGTGACGTAAAAACAAGAGAGCCAGTGTTTGGTTTTGTGACCTTCTGTCTAAATGAACCACCGGAGCTGGTCAAGCTTGTGGTATCAGCCAGTTTATTCCACATCTGCATGTATGACAAAGGACACAGAGTAGAGTGGTCATCTCTTGTGGACAAACAGGACATGCTCTTTCTGGTGATAAATCCTCCGCTGCTTCTCTGGATTACAGTATGTTTGTGTTTTTTTAAAAAATCTATACTCACTTATGCACAATACATTGACACAGTGATCGTATATTGGGTTTAGATTAGGGCTGTCAAAGTTAACAAGATAATAACGTGTTAATGCAAATTTGTTTTAACGCCACTAATTTTTTTAACGCATTAACGCAATCAATATTTCGGAGGTTGTAGCGGGCTCCGTTTTTTTAATTGCGTACTAGCTCTTCATGAAGGAGGTTAAATAACGTTCCAAACTTACACTAAATTTTGGCAAGGAAAAACTGTCATGGCCATTTTCAAAGGGGTCTCTTGACCTCTGACCTCCAGATATGTGAATGTAAATGGGTTCTATGGGTACCCACGAGTCTCCCCCTTACAGACATGCCCACTTTATGATAATCACATGCAGTTTGGGGACAAGTCATAGTCAGTTAATTAATTGACAGCCCTAATTTAGATACATGTACATAAAATAAATTAAACAAACTGCCCCTCTCATGAATTTAAGAAGAGAAAATATAAATAAATACATTAATGCAGATTGCTCAGACCGGACTGTTACCTTTTACCTTTTTGTCCTACAAAGGACACAGAGAAAATGGTCATCTCTAGTGGACAAACGGCGCATTCTCTGTCTGAAAAGACAACAACACGTTAATGATAGCTTGTTAGCTAGCTCGAGTTTTACTGGCAAAACACATAAAAACGAGTCTTAATTTAAAACAAATAATATCCAACCAAATAAAGCCAGCTCAACTTTTATGTGCTTTTCAAGTCAGTTAACATTATTTTACCCGGGGACATTCGCAGACACGTTACCTAGTCGTAAATCCTACGCTGCTGTGAGGATTACCCATAATCCTTTTACTATTACTACTCAATGCAGGTACACATTATACAACAGCACGTGACTTAGTCGTCCCATTTAATGAGATTTAACCTGAACTATTTTACACTTTGTCCGTTCTGGGCTACTGTAGAAATATGGCAGTTATGAATATTATATTCCATTTCAATACAATTTCAATACAATATATCCCCCTAAATGTTAAACACTGACCCTTTATAGCTGTTATAATAATAATAATAATATTTTCATATTGACAGATAATTAAATTACATATGTGTCATGTGTGAGGAGATAAAACGTGTCAATAATTTAATTGTTGATCTTCTCATCTAAGTCTCTGGCATTTTGGGAAATACACTTATTCTCTTTCTTGCAAACTATTCGTAGCGATCACATCAGCGGACGCTAATAGGGATCCCATTAACAATAATCAATATATATATTTATTGTTGAATATGTGCCAATGTTGTGTTTATAGTTTATTGAGCTGCACACAAAAAAAAATAATGGTTTTAAAGAAAGGAGACAAAGTGAAGTCAGGCTGCTGGAGCCTCGTGTTAGCTTCAGGTGTATCGCACAATGTTTTTTAAACAAGGACTCTTCTCCTCAAACTATAAATTTTACCTCAGAGGCCAGATTCTCCATTAGCATATAAATGAACAGCAGCTGTGAGGAGGTTCTGCACAACAGGAGCTGGAAGCAGCAGCACGCCAGCTCAGACTGAACAACAGTATATAGGAGGACTGTGTTGCTTTACATTAAAAACGTCTCAAACACTCACCTCTCTCTGTCTCTGTTCCCCTCTCGCAGGACGACCTCTACATGTTCGGCGGGAAGCTGGAGGCGAAGTCGGTCAACGTGACGGACGAGATGTGGGCGTTCAACATCCCCAGGCGCACCTGGTCGCCGCGGAAACCGACCCCGCCTCCTCCCTACGCCCTGGAGGGGCACACGGCCCACGTGGTGGAGCTGGCCGACGGCGAGCCGGTGATGCTGATCTTCTTTGGCTACTCGCCGATCTACAGCTACGTCAACAAAGTCCAGGAGTACAACATCAGTAAGTGAAGCTGCTGACTCTGCTTTAATTTACATTTCTCATGAACGCAGGCTCATTTACACACAGGTCAATCAATCAATCAATCAATCAAACTTTATTTATATAGCACCTTTCAAACAAGTCAATACAAAGTGCCGGACAGACGATTGACAAAAATGTAGAGTGTTAAAAATGGATTTAGAGACTAATGCACACCAAAACAACCAAGATAAAAGTCCATTGATTAAGAAAGCAATACGAGATGGGTATTTAAGATAATAAAAGCCCTAATATCTTTACGCATTAACGCAACTTGTGATTTTCAGGTTGTAGCGGGCTCAGTTTTAAAGGTAGAGTGAAGATACTGGTATCATATGAAACTAGAAAAACCTAATAAATCCATGTCATACTGACCTCTGACCTCAAGATCAGTGAATGTAAATGGGTACTATGGATACCCACGAGTCTCCCCTTTACAGACATGCCCACTTTATGACAATCACATGCAGTTTGGGGGCAAGTCATAGTCAAGTCAGCACACTGACACACTGACAGCTGTTGTTGCCTGTTGGGCTGCAGTTTGCCATGTTATGATTTGAGCATATTGTTTTATGCTAAATGCAGTACCTGTGAGAGTTTCTGGACAATATCTGTCATTGTTTTGTGTTGTTAATTGATTTCCAGTAATAAATATATACATACATTTGCATAAAGCAGCATATTTGTCCACTCCCATGTTGATAAGAGTATTAAATACTTGATAAATCTCCCTTTAAGGTACATTTTTGGACACTTTATTGTGCTTCTGCATGTATTGTTTAGTTCCCCTGGTTAGCCAGTAGATGGCGATGTCACACAGTGTTGTAAACCAACAGACACAATTAGATGTTTGACACTTTCTGGAGAGGAAAACACACACACACATATACACACATATCTGTACACACCGTCCACTAGACACACAACAAATGTGTGCAGCTACACAACGTACACACACACACACACACACACACACACACACACACACAGCGAGCGGTCATTAAGAGGAGGAGGCACCGGGCCGGAGTGTCTGAGAGAAGACAATGATTAATGAATCCAATGCATTCCCTCACTCTCCTCCTACCTCCCTCTTTCTCTCTTCTTCTTCGTCTTCTTCTTTTCCTCCCTCCATCTTTCTCCTTTCATCCTCCAGGCCTCGGTCTCTGACCCCGTCTGTCATCGCTCCTCCTAGCTCCCCGTCATCTCCTGCTCCTCTCTCTTCACCTCCTCCTTCCTCCTCTCCCCTCGTGTGTCCATCACTTTCATCCTCAGCCACCTCCACCTCCACCACCTCCGCCTCCTTCCTCCTTCCTCCCTCTGACGGAGTCATGGCGTTTCGTCTGCGGCGAGCATCATTAGGCTTCAGAGGTTTCAACCTGGAAATGAGCGGTGGGGAGAAGCAGAGTGTAAAAGGATTTAATGACCACTCAGAGAGGCAGCTTCACAGCAATTAGCTGCCAGAGATGAGATAACAGTTGACCTTCTACTTCCTCCTCGTCTCTCTTCCTCTTGTTGTTTCTAGATGATTCTCTCGTTCTCGCTCTTTTCAGGGTTAACGTTCTGTTGACTTGTTTTTCTTTATTTCTCTCTTTATTGATATTTCTTTAAGGTGAATAGGGGAAAACTTCTAGATGTCACCAAGACACTTCCCCAGTTGATTACTGACATTAAGACAATTATTTTTTGTATTACAAAATTGTATGTTTAGATATGCAAATTATGCATTATCTTATTAAATATGTGCTAATTTTCATACATTTCCAGAACATAAATGTAAACATTGGATAAAACCAGGTTCAAAATTCTTGTTTCATGTCGTCGACATATTAGTATCAAAGTTTTTTGGGGGGAATATCTCTTTTTATAACTATTATTTTCATTTTCAATTAATCTGTCGATTATTTTCTCGATTAATCGCTTAGTTCTTTGGTCAATAAAATGTGGATCAGTGTCTCCCAAAGCCAAAGATGACATCCCTCAAATGTCTCAAATGTCTCAAATATATTCAATTTACTGCCATAGTGGAGAAAAGACATTTTAGAAGCTTAAATCAGAAAATTTGGACTTTTTTTGTCTTTAAAAAAATTGCTCAAACCGCTTAATCGATTATCAAAATAGTTTTATTGACAACTAATCGATTAATCGTTGGAGCTCAACAAATCAGAAAATACTGTTAACAGCCATAAAAAAATCCAAGTTTTTAGGAATAAAATGTTGTATAAAATCAGAATCATAAAAACATTTTTTATTATCTAAATATTTGCTTTGATTAAAAACAAATCTTGGCTAGCTAATTAGAGTTAGTGTTATGAAGTTAAACAAGTCATAATTCTCTCTCTAATATCTGTTTTATTTTGATGTGAAAACGTCTCCTTCAAACTACTGGATTTATTCAAGTTTCTCGCGAAGAAACTTAATTTAACGAGGTTACATTTGAACACATCATGACAACGTTGTAATTTACTTTTGCCCAATGGTCATTTTTACTGAGCAGAGCCTGAACACACCATAACTCAATGGAACTTCCGTTAACGTTAGTAGCTCCTTTGTTTTAACCAAGCAGGACTGTGCTGCCCACCGAAGAACGCCAAATTACACTCCAAAATTAAGCTACGTTTTAATGAGAAAAAACTGTCGTGGCCATTTTCAAAGGGCTCCCTTGACCTCTGACCTCCAGATATGTGAATGAAAACTCATTAACATTAACAGACTGAAAACTGCATCTTATTAGATAAAACAAACGTTGACAAACTGCATAATTTGTAGTTGAAAAAAGGTAATAAATTGCGGTATATCTTATCGCAATACTCAGCATATCACATCGTCGGGCCTCTGGTGATTCCCACATATAATCATCAGCCAGCGGTTGTATTTACATGCAGATTATTTGAAGTAAAACAGATTAATGTAGATGATTGTGTAGAGATATATTCCCTCTCGTGCTCTCGGGGGTTTACCGCTCCAGATGACGGCACGTTTTCCGAGGCGTTTTAAAGTCCCTCCTCCTTCTAAGGCTTTCTTTCTTTGTTGTGCCTTTTCTTTATTAGGGAGCTGCTCGGATGATGTAATCCCTGCCTGTTTTTAATAACATTTTCTGTGCACCTGAATTTATCGCTGTGCATCACACCGGTATAATAAAGGAGGCGCTTTTAAATTCAATAAAAGTCTAATTTCCTCTGGCCTCTCTTATACTGTTTTGGCTCAGTCTCTCTCCGCCTCTTCTCTTCCGTCTCACCTCCGGAATTAAAAGTGCTTTTGTGGCATGAAAGTGAAAAGCCGAAACCTGCCAAAAAGCATCGGAAACTTTTTAAGTCATATACTTTTACTGCATTAATCCGACCTCTCTCTCTCTCCGTGTGTGTGTCTCAGGGTCCAACTCGTGGCAGGTGGTGTCTGCTGAAGGCGCCGTGGTCCAGGGAGGTTACGGCCACAGCAGCGTGTACGACGAGGCCAGCGGCTGCGTGTTTATCCACGGGGGATACAAGGCGCTTAGCAACAACAAATACGGCCTGGTGGACCACATGTACCGGTACCACGTCCACACGAAGACATGGTGAGAGCACAGAATAATGTTAACTATTATATCCGTATTCTTCCTGCGTGCGCTTTGAAACTTGACTACACTTTTTACTACCAAGTTGTTTACTTATACTGAAGTAAATGTGTGCATGCAGGACGATGCACACAATGATGCCTGTAATGATAATACTGGTTATAATAATAGTTGTCATAGTGTTATGTAATGCGAGCTAACGCAGTGCTTGAGTCGGAGAGAGGAGAGGAGGGTGAGAATAGAAGGATCTGACAGGAGGTGTGACCTCAGGTGACCCCCGGCAGATGGATGGGTGAAAGAGGACGCTCACTCTCTTCACATTCACATGAACACTCTCACAACCTGCTGTCTCCTCATGACTCTCACTTTCCAAGTGGAATTTGTTGTCGGAGTCGGGTGTCACCGGAGACTTCTCAAACTCCCAGACCGGAACATTTCTGGGTATTCCAGTTATTCTTCACAGCTACAGCTCAACGTAAAGACCGAGTTATCTCTGTCAGCAGAACGCTGCTGATGAGTCTACCAGGGATGGATAGAGTCCTTTACATGACGTCTGTATGTTAATAGTTCCCAACGGGTCTGGGATCAGGGTCCACGTGTCTCCTTGGTTCAAAAAATCAAAACTAAAACGAATGAAATGAACGTGAGTTGTCAAGACGCGGGGTGTCTGACGCTTGCATTGGGACCTTTTCCCTCGATTTGAACGTCCTCTTCATTCACGATACTCTGCCGACAAATTATATTGTGACTGTAGCTCTGAAATGCATATTTTAGTCCTTTCTGTCTACTTCTCTCTGATAATTCAGAATGATTATTCCAGAAATATATCTCACTGATGTCGTTGAAAACGCCAAATTGACATGCCGGGTGCGGAAGCTTGACAGGCCTAGCAACAGTAACCAAGGGGGCAGGGGCTTAGCGAAGTGCCAATTGTTAATTAAAACCTAATGACAGTGTTTTTAGTCAGCATAAGATGTTATTAAGCCAAATAAAAACAAGAACAGAGCAATACAACAGTTAGAAGGATAAAAAGAAGAAACGTTTTCCTTTATTGTCTTCAGTGTTACTAAAAACTAAGTTTACCGTCTCAAATAGAGGCTTTATTCAAACAACACTTCCTCCATGTGAACCCATTGTCTTGATACATTCTGGATTATGTACAGTTTATCAGGTAGACTTAATTAAATCTAATGCAGTTGAATACAACAGAGCTGCAATAAACCTTTGTGAAGGTTACAACATTCAGTTTTTGGAGGACGTAGTTTGTGCTGCTTTATACTGATAATAAAGCAATTTGTCTCGGATGTCTGCAGTCCAGCAGCCACAACGATAACGTGTTGAAACCAGCGTTTCAGAGTGCCGATGTCATACAGTAGACCATGCAGGAGCGATGGGACTTATCTCAGTCTTTTCTTCCTATCTTTAGACTATCTGACTACTTACTTACCCCCCTGCAGGGCCTGAAAGGTGGCTCTGACGTTTCTAGCTTTCTTGTGTCAAAACATCCAAAGTAAATACTCAAACTACTCTTTCAGCATAAACCACTTCACTGCTGTTAATTTATTAATTAAGAATATTCCAGACCCTCATAGTCCCGCCACAATACAGCAAACAGCAGTGCTGAGTAGGGCTGGGACGATACGCCTATCTCTCAATTCAATATGTATTGCGATTTTTAAGTATTGCGATTCTATATTGTGATTTATTGTGATTTTTGTTAACTTTTTTAACACTAGACCATGGGAAAAAGTTGAATCATAAACTTCTAGGGACTTTTACTTTGGTAAATATCTAAATTAATACAGTAAAAAAAATTGATTTTCAGCATGTATGTAGTCAGAGATGTCCTGAAGTCAAATATATCAGTCATTGTCAGGCATTATTTATTATCCAGCAACCCAATAATCAAAGAATAAAGACATTTCCCTCACTTATTAGTGGTATTTTCTTTTTAATTTATAAGGGACATGTAATGTTTTATACTTCTGGTGAATATAATCCAATAAATCTTATTTCCATATATGTATTTTGTATATACAGTTCCCTTTGTTAACACCTTATTTTGAAAATCGGACGTAGTCACACATGTATACTTCCTCTAACTTCGCCAAGGTGGTCTCTAGCTCTCCCGTCAGCTCCGTTCTCTTTATCCATCCATTGTCAGCTCCATCGGGGCCGTTTGTGTGAAACCCAAAGTGTTTCCATCCTTTACTGGATGTGTAGTGTTTACCACGCTGGATTTAACATGTGAGGGTGCAGGTCGTATCCAAGCAGACCCTCTACCGTTTTCTACTTTCTAGTTTCTGCTCGCTGTGGTTTGTTTTGGTTGACGGATACGGAACGGATACGGAACGGATATGACTTCACGTTACTCAGACTACAACAATAAAAGCGGTAACTTCCTTCTAGCTCCACATAGACTCAAATGAAGCAAATATATTGATTCTGGCATTAAAAAAACTATTTCAAAATCATAAAAAAAAAAAAATCATCATATATAGGTGAATCGATTTTTTCTTCCAACCCCTAGTGCTCATAAACACAAACATATTTTTAATTTCTGTGGCTCAAAGTTCCCAGAATAACTTAGACAAAAATAGTTTAGCAATGGTGACAGTGACAGTGTTAGTTAGACCTCTCAACACAGAGCAGTCCGTGCTTCCTGTGTGTTCATCATGTTAGGAGGCTCAGTGAGTTCCTCTCAGATATCAGAGTCTCTGGTGGAAAGTCAGCGATGCTGCAGTAACAGAAGAAGCCACAGTTGGTCTCCAATATGTGACCTTTGACCTCAAAAGAGGTCACACACAGCAGACGGAGACCTCCTACAATGTCTGTGTGGAGTCTATCTGTATGTGTGTGTGTGTGTGTGTGTGCTGCTTCCATGAAAGAACAGTTGGTATGAAGGTCAGTCACCACAGGCCAGGTCACACACCCCGACAGACGCCATCAATAACACGCCACCGTGGACACATAACGAATTAACGCTCTCCTGATTCGTCTCCCTCTCTCTCTCTCCACCTGTGCAGGCTGATCCTCGGGGAGAGCGGCGTGGCGCGGTACCTCCACTCCGCCGTGCTCCTGAGCGGCACGGTGCTGGTTTTCGGTGGGAACACTCACAACGACACGTCGCTGAGCAACGGAGCCAAGTGCTTCTCTGCGGACTTCCTTGCGTACGATATAGGTAAGAACAAGTCCTAAATAATCACACACACACACCGAGAGGCTGGTAGTACAGTATGTTATGTTATATATAGCTCTAATAGCTCTATCGGCTCATATTGAAGCTGCAAACTGGGTCATTTTATTCTCCATGTTGCCTCCTATGATACACATAGTGTGGAGTTGCCAACCACTTCCTGACACCCTACCATACAGAGGCCCAATAACCAATCCGGCCACTACACCTTCTCCCTACCTACTTCCACTCCCTTTGCGCGTTCTTATGGAGGGTCCGCCATATTACGTGGCATCCCAAACCAATTAGCATGGAGTGGAGGTGGACTTTAAAACCCAATGCTGACTTTACCAGCTGCCCCGACCACGTGCAACACCGCTTTGTGTTCGTCATGGAGGACGCTCCGCACAAATGTAGGTCTGTGAGACTACCCGTACAAAAGTGAACAACTCAAACTAAGATGGACATTTAATATTGTCATACAGACGTTAACAACTTAAAGTAACAACAATAGCATGACATTACACGAACATTACACATGTCATGAAGACGCATTTCAGCCTTTTTGCGTGTCATTTTTACGCCACGTAACAAAACAGTGGCAAGTGTGTTTAGGCAACAAAACTACTTAGTTAGGTTTAGGAAAAACGTCATGGTCGGGCTTAAAATAAGTACGTAAAAGATGGAGATATACGTACGGAAACAACGTAACAGAGGTACGGAAACGTCACTGACGTCGCTTCAAAATACTCAGGGACATTCATTTACGCACAAATTTGCTCTTATATAAATTTATATTTATATTTGCATTACTATTTTATTATTACATATGTTTATATTTATTTTAACTTTTAGATTTACTTGCTTGATTTCCCCTTTTATATATATTGTATAAATGTTTCATATGATGCCATGTCTAGCTTTAAAACTGAGCTCGCTACAACCTCAAAATTGCAAGTTGCGCCCTAATGGGAACGTAATTTTATAAATAACACTCACACCCTGCTAAACCAATCTTCAACTCACGAAAACCCTCCAAAAAAATATATTTGATTTGCTCCTTTTAGTCCTTCTCAGTGCTTTCTTACACACAGAAACACACATTCAGTACATACAGATGTTGTGTGAATCAGCAGTGTTGGATGAAATGGCCTTAATGGTGTTTACTGTATGAAGAGAGGGTCAGAGGAAGAGAAAGACTTACAGTAACAGAAACTAAAAATAATCAGCTAAAAGTCTGTGAGTGTGTTGGTATCTAGAGGCCGTGGGATCGGTAGAGAGTTTGGATGATTAAGGATCCCATTACAGGCGACCCAGTCGCACCATAGACCAGATGGCACGAGGATGTTTCCACCCGTCGACAGGGATAGAGAAATGGAGGGATGAGGGGAGCTCTGGGAGAGGAAAAGAGGGATTACACCAACGATTCACAGTAAAGAAACAACAGGAAGCATAAAGATGAACAAGAATGGAGACAGAAGGAGGGAAACAATAGGAAAGATGGATATAAACACCAGGATAAAGGTGGATAAAAGAGGGAGAGGAGGAAGCAGGAGGTGGAGCAGAAGCTCAGCGGGGTCGAGTTACCGCATCCTTTTAACATTGTGGAGAAGTTTCTTAATTAATTGTATTTTATAATGAACTTAACTCGAGGTCCGCTAACTAGCTTTTTCCAGAGCTTTCAGTCGTGACCAAAGTTTCAAACTGAGGTGATGAGCTGAGCTATCGCATGGGAAGAGAGGAAACTCTAAGACCTTGAGATCAGGGCTGTTATAGCAAACTAAAACTGAAACGAAACCAAAATAAGCAGTGAAAAATAATAAAATAATAGTAAAACAATATTCTTTAAGAAGAACTTAAACTAAGCTGAAACAATATTGGTTAAAAAATAATAGAAATTAAATAAAAATGAACATAAATTCATGTTTCAGTTATAGTTTTTTAGCTCTGATATATCACAACTTAAAAGGGAGAATTTCCGTCAGCTCTCGTGACGTTGAACCAGACACTGAACAGACTTGACCTTCCAGGAGACGGCGCTATGACGCCATTACTCCTCTAACGCCGACCTCACACCAAACGACTTTTCAAGCGATTTCACTGTCGCAGACATATTTCCAATATTGGAACGAAAGCAGGAGAGTTTTTCTAGAGTTGCGGTGCGCTCCGGTGATCTCCATCGTTTAATGTGAGTTGGTCATAAAACTCAGTCCAAGCTGTCTTTTTCTCGTCTTGACATTAAATCAAACAAGTTTAATATCATCAATGACGTGAACATTGTCAACAACCAATAGGAGCTCTCTCTCCAGCACCAAACAGGAAGCAGCGAACGGGGTAGAAAGTAAACACGGAGGAACTGGTGGAATTGTGGAGTGAACAAGAACACCTCTTTGACGTGTTCTCCTATTTGTACAACGATAGAGTTAGAGCTCGTAGGCTAATAGCAAACAATCCAGTAGCTAACGTTACGTAGCTATGATTGAAGCCCCAGTCTTTGTAAAATATTATAGTCTGTGACTAAAAACTCTGACTTAAGACATATTGTCTTTAGATGTGAGAGGGTGTCAGACTTCAGTCTTTTCTAAGTCTTTTCAACGTCTCCTATGTGTGTATTGTAGGCATAAAGTAGCGTGAAGATTAAACATTATATCCTTCCCTCGACAGTTCTCTAACCGTGTATTGTGTATGTATATGTAGCTTCAGACTTCTGAGTCATTATAGCTGGCCTTAACAAAAACAAACTCTCTGGAAACTAACTAAAACTAAACTGAAACTAATTGAACATTGAAAACTATTATAACCTAGGTGATGTGGTTAAAAGCTGCAGAAAAAAGCTGATTTTTTACATACATTGTTATATATAAAAAAGTGAAAAAGTATTTTTTTTAAATCATAATCAAGATTTGGTTTGTCTGGCGTTATCATCCCGCCCATTGTTGGTCCAAATCCGTCTTCCTCCCCCCTCTTTCTTTTCTTTATCTTCCTCGTCACTCTGCTGTAAACTGTGTAATAACGGGAGAAATGCCAGCGATGATATTGGTGAGATAAAGCAGTGAATGTGAGGAAGCAATAAGAGAGAAATAAAGAGTAAATGAAGGAGGGATTTATGGAGAGAAAAGTAGCACTGACTACTACCTTAAAAACAATAAAGGTATGCTGGGTTAAAGCAGGTAATAAGCTTCTGAATAAAAAAGAGAATAAAGAGAAGTTGGAATGGTGACTGCTGTTTTTCTTTATTTTCGCCCCATCAATGATCACAATAAATTTGTGTGTTAACATGTCCCTCAACTCTGAGCTCTGTCTTTATAAATACCATCATTTATTCATCAGCGCTCGTATCTGCAGATCTGCTCGAATTTATTGTCCAGTAGCCATCTCTCCAGCTCGCCCTGGACACACTGGAGAGAGGAAGGGAGGGATGGAGGAGGAGAAGTTCAAGGGAAGGAGGTGAAGGGAGGAGACAGGAAGACGATACAGTGGGTGATGGTGAGGGACGGACAAAAAGTAGAAAAGGTGGACCTTTTTCTACTTTTTCTCCCCTCCTCTCCTCTCCTCTCCTCTCCTCGTTTCCTCTCCTCGCCTCCTCTGCCCTCGTCTCTCCATGAGATAATTAATTAGTTCCACCTGTGGAAGTCTCTTCTTTGTTTCGTCTTCATTCGCTCCTCCGATCCTCGGTGCTCACGGCGAGCGGAGAGGTTTCACGAGCGCTAATTTGTTTTTGTTTTTCCGCGCTAACCTTGGAGGGGCGACGCGGCGTTATTAGCTTCTCCTGCTCTTCTGCTGCCACGCATTAGATTCAGGTCGACACGGAAGGCACTTTTCATTTGGATTTAATTCTCCGTCTCAGCCTCCAGCTCTCCCTCCTCCTCCTCCCCTCCACTCTGCCACCATCACACTTCTAATTAGATTTGGGGGGAAAATGAACTCTGATTAAAAACGCCGTCCTCTCCAAACTTGACACACCGCACCCACACACTGCTGTCTGCTGTGCACAAACACACACACCTGGCTCGCTGAGAGGCCCAGGGCATGCTGGGAGCTTGTTTGGGAGATGTTGGAAGCCGTGATATATTGGAGGAGCAAACAGTGGCTGCCTCCTGCTCCTCCTCCTCCTCCTCCTCCATCAAGTCCTCCATTAGTGCAGATCAGATCAAACTGTCAATCAGCCCAGCCCGCCTGCCCGCCTCGATCTGCTCTCTTGATTCCTCCCTCTGTCCCACCATGCATTATTAACACCGATTTTCTCATATCCTGAGAGGAAATTAAAATCCGTGTTGATGTGTGTGTCCGTGTGTGTTTGTGGCTGATGAGTATCTGTTGAGCCTGAATCTCACAGTGGTTGTTAAAGTGTGTGTTTGTGTGCGTGCGTCCAGTACGACCAGAAGATGAGATCAAAAGTCACTGAAGCTGTAATCTTTTTTTAATTTAGAGTTAGACGTTTATAGCTGGCTGGAGTTCAGGTGGTTCTTTTAGAAACTTCACCGCCGCAACCATGAACTAATCAAAAGCTGCAAGTTCTTTTTTTTTAATATTTAACAAACGGCATGCTTCGCGTCGGGGTGCAGCATCACCCTGTCAGGGATTCTTTCACAACAATGACCCACTAGTTGGACATTATCCCGCTTATTACACGGCTACTTAATGAAGAAATCAATATTGTGACACAAAAAACAGTCCGCCAGAGTCCGACATCGACTGTTGCTATGGACGCAATTCTGATGTCGGACTCTGGCGGACCGTTTTTGTGTCAAATTATCGATTTCTTCAGTAAGGAGCCGTGTCATAAGCGGGATAATGTACAGCTCTGGCTCTATCTATCTGGTGTGGAGAGGAGGTTGTGTTGCTCTGGCTCTATCTGGTTGGTGTGGAGAGGAGGTTGTGTTGCTCTAGCTCTATCTATCTGGTGTGGAGAGAAGGTCGTGTTGCTCTGGCTCTATCTGGTTGGTGTGGAGAGGAGGTTGTGTTGCTCTGGCTCTACCTACTGTATCTGACGTGGAGAGGAGGTTGTGTTGCTCTGAATCATCTATCTGGCGTGGAGAGGAGGTTGTGTTACTCTGGCTCTATCTATATGGTGTGGACAGGAGGTCGTGTTGCTCTGGCTTGATCTGGTTGGTGTGGAGAGGAGGTTGTGTTGCTCTGGCTGTACCTACTGTATCTGACGTGGAGAGGAGGTTGTGTTGCTCTGAATCTATCTATCTGGCATAGAGAGGAGGTTGTGTTACTCTGGCTCTATCTATATGGCGTGGAGAGGAGGTCGTGTTACTCTGGCTCTATCTATGTGGCGTGGAGAGGAGGTTGTGTTGCGATTTGAGATTTGTGATTTAGGGCTATACAAATAAAATTGACTTGACTTGACAGCGAGCCGGTCATTGTTGTGAAAGAAACCCCGACAGGGCGATGCGCTTCGCGGAGGGGTCTTTCATCGCCTTTAAGGGGTTTCTTTCACAACAATGACCGGCTCGCTGTACATTATCCCTCACATAGTTAAGGTTAGGATAAGTCGTCGGGCAGCGATTCTTTCAAAAAGTTTATGCAGATATCAGATCAGATATCGCAATTTGCGGGTTACCTTCTAGACACGGCCCTGCCACACACTCTGAAAGACGGTAAAGTCGGCCGAGGGCGCCGGCGTCCTCGAGGAGTGGAAGAGGTTAAAGCATTGTAGCACCACATGCTCCAGATGGATTTAGCTGTCACACAGCAGCACACCTTAGCAGAGGTGAGGATTTACCACTTCGCCTTATAGGTTATATTAAAGCAGCTGACAATACAGCTGACAAAACAACATCAGTGTTCGTGTCAGATCTAGAAATAGTTTCCAAGAGGATCACAGATTCAAATCCCCAGACTGACTTTACATTATCTGATTTCATTAACAGGTTGTTTTACCTTCTTCACAACCTCATTATAGTACCCAGCGTCTGTTGTTGTTGTAGCGCTGGTTCTGTTCAGGAGAAATTATCATATCAGTGTAAAAACAACAGTGTGACATTTTATCATCATTTTTTAGATTTTTGTTCCGTTAGTTGTGTCCCTCAGGCAGCACTTCCTGTGTAACTGGAGCTGTGATGTTGGAGGGTTACGGCGCTAGAAATAAAGGGATGGTGTCGGCTCAGCGCGGCAGAACTTTTTGGGTACGCTCAAATGGACGGCGACCGATAAACAATAGATCATTTTCAAATAGAAAACGTTTGTTTATGGACTTGTATTAAAGATCTTTTCAATGATTCTTTTACACACAGTGACGTCACGCTCTAGCCACGCTGCCTTTTGTTTAAAGAGAACAAAATACCAAACTATTCTTTACAAATTCTCAGCAGAATATGTTTATCTCCAGAGTATCTTTAATTTCTTTAACAGCAGCGAAGAATGGACATATTTCATCTTTAAGCTAGCGATGCCTTCAGTTCTGCTTGATTGTATCAGCGTCACTCTGGTTGGCATGTTGATACGACTGACCTTTAACCTCTGCTAGTGATGTACCTCCCCACCCCATACGCTGTCACCGTGTCCTCTACCGTATCCCCCCCCAGCTCTTTGGCAACCTGGCGTCCCCGAGTCCTCGACTCTCCGGTTATACGTTCAGGGACGACTCATCTGGATAAATGGCACATTTACACTAACACACACACACACACACACACACACACACACACACACACACACACATTTCCATATGAATATAATGGGAGCACGTCGGGGTCATTAAAACATCAGAGAGTTGTAAAACCCAAATAGTAAAATACACAGAGCTGATAGCTTCAACGATAACCAGAGAGAGAGAGAGGTACTTTATGATGATATCGGGTGTGTTTTATGAAGTCATCTCCCAGATTATCGTTCTCCCTATCTTCTCCATATCACCATAATTTAATGTGAAAAGGTTGTTAGCATAATGACTTCTTGTTCCTTGGGATGAAATTAAGGGAGGAGGTTGAATTGCGGGTCACCCTCCTCTCTTCTTTCTGCTCACAACCAATAACTTCGGTGCTCCTTGTTAAGAAAAAAGAAGCAAGATAAAGGAATGATGTGTATTTTTCGTCTTTTTGTTTTTCATCGTTTTCAATGAGGGCAAATCTTAATGCTTCAGTATACAACTCTATACAATAGTGCGCTTCCAACGTTGTGGAAGGACGAGTCCTCTAAATTATTATTATTTTATTACTTAAGAAATTTGAGGTGTAGTTTTTTTACAGACCACAGAACGCCGTGATTGACCAATCAGAATTGAGTATTCAACACAGCCGTGTAATAAGAGGCTGATAACCACTGATAATGCCCATTTAATGACCTGATAACAGTCTAACCAGCTGGTTTATTCATCATCAGTTTAACCACAACATTTTTAAAAGATGGAGGATGATTTTTAATATCCTTGTTTTGATTTCTGTGGTCGGTTGCCATGCTACAGGCACAGTCAATAGACCTAAAATCTACTTTTTCTGTTATTTTCTTATATTGGAACCCCTCAGAGTGAATTATCACTCACTGAATAAACACACAAAGCTAAAATATTGTATTTAAAGACGTGTGTGTGTGTGTGTTTATGCTTCTCTTCAGCTTGTGATGAGTGGACCGTCCTCCCCAGACCAGCGCTGCACCGGGACGCCAACCGGTTTGGACATTCTGCCGTGGTTAGCAACGGGTGAGCTCCGTCCTTCCCTACTAGTCTTCTGTTGTTCATCACTGCCAAACTCCATGAAGAAAATACTTATTTTAAACACTGCTCCCTTCTATTGAATACCTGAGTACTACAGCAGGATTTGCTAGAGATGTATTGTCTTGCTTTGAAGGACACTTCAGCTGTGTACTTACTAACACTGATGCTCAAATCTGGATAAAATCTGGTAAATCATCTACTAAACTACTCAATTATATATATGCAAATAAAATGCGTCTTTTCATGATGCATTGTTCCTGCACATTTTTACATTTCCTTGATGTCTTCCCGCAGTGTCCTCCAAGTTTTGGAAGCACCGAGAGTCTCGGTTGACTTTCTTCTCTGCCTTTTTTCCTCTCACAGTTTGCGGTTTTGTTGTGTCGATTGTTTATGGATTGATGTCTTTATCTGGATGTTATATTTAGTTTCAGTTTACACTTGTCTCGTCACTTCTCCCTCTGCTGACTCCTCTGAAGCTCTCTGTTTAGAAACTTGGGCTGCGTGTCTGCCGCCTCACCTTGTTTCTATATGTAGAAGTGTTTCTCTTGCTTCACTCTCAGTAACTTTCTTTACACCTTCTATACATACCAACCCGTTCTCACTCACAACTCGTCAAATAGCGCCGTTTGGTCAACGCCCCTCGGCATCGGAAACTGTCCAAGTGGTTTTTGGTGGCAAGTGTTGCCATCTTGTTTTTTTCCCATCACCATCTTGGTTTTTTACCCATCACCATCTTGTTTTTTTGCCCATCACCATCTTGTTTTTTTGCCCATCACCATCTTGGTTTTTACCCATCACCATCTTGGTTTTTGCCAATCACCATCTTGGTTTTTTGCCCATCACCATCTTGGTTTTTACCCATCACCATCTTGTTTTTTTGACCATCACCATCTTGGCTTTTTGACCATCACCATCTTGACTTTTGCCCATCACTATCTTGGTTTTTACCCATCACCATCTTGTT
>CAKAKR010061230.1:10554-21652 GCA_916700685.1 Adelosebastes latens | reverse complement strand
CCCTGAAATGTACAGCACAATCCTGCATAAGTGTTGCTCCCAAAAGACCAATCTTCTTCATGGGAATAATAAACATTCTGAAGGATTTGGCTTCTGAAGTTTGTTTGCATGCTGTAATTATGGGAACAGAAGGTCAATGCTGCAACAATTACCTGATTTTGGAGTAATTAGGTTGAGGCCAAACCTTCCTCATCGGTCTCTGCCAGATTTAGATGCAGTAGCTCTTTCAGGTCTTCAAGGCAGCTCTCTGCAGGTTTGAATAAAAAGCAATCATGCTAATGGGTGCACTGTCAGTTTTAAATGGAACAATAGTACACACGGATTGGCTGCTTTAAAGGACCATACCAGTGTCTCTTCATGTTTTTGCCCATTCACTACAAATCATCGACACACATTTTATATCGTAACTTGGCCCGTCAATCGATTAAAATATTTTATCGCAATTAATCACAAATAAATCACACATTTTTTATCTGTTCTAAATGTACCTTAAAGGGAGATTTGTCAAGTATTTAATACCAGGCAACAACAGCTGTCAGTGTGTCAGTGTGCTGACTTGACTATGACTTGCCCCAAACTGCATGTGATTATCATAAAGTGGGCATGTCTGTAAAGGGGAGACTCGTGGGTACCCATAGAACCCATTTTCATTCACATATCTGGAGGTCAGAGGTCAGTATGACATGGATTTATTAGGTTTTTCTAGTTTCATATGATACCAGTATCTTCACTCTACCTTTAAAACTGAGCCCGCTACAACCTGAAAATCACAAGTTGCGTTAATGCGTAAAGAAATTAGTGGCATTGAAACGAGATGGCATTAACACATTATCACGTAACTTGAACAGCCCTAATAATAACATAATGTCTGTTAGTTTAACTTTAAATCAAATTTAAGTGACTGAAGGTTGAATTCCACAAGTTCTTTTTTCCCTGAAACTTCTCCTGCACCGTGCACTCAATCTGCTTTGTCTCTGTGATTCACTCCTCAGTCTAATTACTACGTTATGATCCTGCTACACAGCAACAATAGAACCTGATCTGTTGTTTGCATGTGTGTGTTAATGGTTGCGTGTCGTGTCCTCCTCCAGACAGCACAGACGAGCGGTGCTTCCGGTTCTCGGACTGTGCGAGCTGCACCGCCAACACACGGGGCTGCCAGTGGTGTGAGGACAGGAAGTGTATATCTGCGTCCAGTAACTGCACCGTGGTGAGTCCTCGCTGGGTTTCTGTCGGAGCATCACCTTGTCAGAGGCACCTGAGTCTGCAATGTTCATTAGACCAACAAATAACATCCTGATGATTCTGGTCATCTTAGAACGCGCTATTTTTTTTCCCCCAAGAGTGTTCCACCTAGTCCCGCCTTACTGTGCTGTGATTGGCTAGTATTGGCTAATTCAGAAGATAATTACATGTTTTGTTTAGATATGATTTAAAGGTGTGTATTATTTATATTAATAACTTGAGTTTTTGTATTTTTTTCTGTACTTTTTGCTCATTTAGTTTTTTCTCTGTCCCTTTGTCTGTTTTTACTCCCGACCTGCTTTCTCTGTCTTTCTTCGTCTTGTGTGTCTGCATGCTGCTTCTGTCTGTTTCTGTCTGCTCGGCTGGGTTTAAATATGACTCTCTGTCTGTAGCTGACTCTGGAGCTGGCCCAGCAGCATGGCGGCGCTCTGTCTCTGTCTCGCCCACCCACCATGTTGTCTGAACATCAGCTGAGCTTGTGGAAGCACGGAGCCAGACGGAGGGGACATGTGTGTATTATCTGACTCTTGACACTTCCTGTTAGGCCGCAGGTCGGGTTGCATCAGGTTGAGGTCAGGGGTCAGAGCGGTCCAGTAGGTTATATGGAAATTAGAGTGAATGTAAATCCAAATTTACATTTAATTCATGTCCTTTATCCTTTGATTAAAAATGGTGTTAGAAAAAGAACACCATGCTGTTAAGAGGGTCCTATCTAGGTGGAGCGTTCGTTGCACCAGTGAACTGGTATTATCTTGGGATGCACTGAGGTTATTTCCATATTATAAAATTACAATCTAATATAATGAAAAAGAACAAAACAAGGTAAAATAAAATTGCAAATTGACACATTACTGACTCTTCAGGAAACTTTCTAATGAAAAACAAAAATCTATACTAGTTTGTGACACTCAAAGCTACTAACGTTATATTTTTTGTTGAGAGGAGCCAGCATGAATATCTTAGATAAAGCTGTTAAGTTGATGTAGTGTAAGTGAGTTACACACAGATATGGAGGACGGAACCTGCCAAAATCAAAAATAAATAAATAGATGACTCGATAAATAAATAAATAAATATGTCATTAAATATAGCAAACATAATATTAGAAATAAATGTAGTCATTAATTAATTGATCAAATTTGACATAAATTGATATTTCTGTTTTCATTTGCATCTTTATTAATTTATCTTTGTTTTAATTCCCTTATTTATTTATTCTTCTGTTTAATTTTCATTTTAATTCATGTATTTATTTTATTAAAATTGAAATATATTTATTTATTTTGCATTTACTTTTTATTTATTTATTTATTTATTTTTATTTATTTTCTATTTTTTATTTTTTATTTATTTTATATTTATTTTTAAATGCGTGTATTTATTTATGCATTTATTTTTTTCTGCACAATATTCCCTTTGCATTTCACAACCTTATTTCTTTCCCCAAACTCTTTTCTTCATACATTTCTTGACACAATTATTTTTACATTCCTGCCTCATTATGCAAATGAGGGGGCTGTCACTCAGCCTATGTCATCCTGGGGTCAGGGTGCATGACTATGTGTACGGTCATATATGGTCATTTATTTATTTATTTTGGCCAGTTCTTTCCTCCGTTCACAGACATACACACTTCAATAAACAGTTCATCTCAGTATAATGTATCTCAGTGTCCCTCACATTGATTTATGTCCTCCTCACTCTGCATTTTCTGTTTGTCTGTTTGGTTCCTTCAACCATCACACTTCATTCATCTTCCTCTTTGTTGCTCATCGCATTGATTCCTTCTAGTTCAGTGCGTTTACTGTAAAAAGAGGAGAGTGGTGATGTGATGAGGTTTAATATTGTTTCCTCTCTCTGTGTGTTTGCAGTCGGTGAGAGACTCGTCGGGCTGTAAGCGGCGGGAGGAGCAGGAGTGTTTCAGACTCGCCAACTGCAGGAGCTGCTCCCTCAACGCCAACTGTCAGTGGGAGCTGCAGCAGCAGGAGTGTCAAGCACTTCCTGGTGAGGACGAGATGCACTCAGAGAGAACGAGCATGCATGCAGCATGCACACACACACAAACACACACACAGACATTTCTCTATCTGGGTCTTAATGCACAACATCAGCCTGGTAATAGTTGAATCCAACATACATGGAGACGTTTAATCGATATACGATGTCTCCTGCTCTGCGCGTTGCTCGTACTATGTCACTCGTTGGGGATGAGCCAGGCCTGCGCAGAATCGATCACTGGCGATCGGCACACATGCCGGTTAGATTTGTGTCCGACTTGATCCCGATTTGCTCTGACGTCATGACCACGTGGGCAACGATAACCTCGCGAGATCGAGGCGGCCGCAGTTTTTAGAGCCAGGCGCCGCAGGTGCCCTCCACCGACTGCAAGACCCAGGGCATGATGGGAAACGCCTGGCTGTCGCCTGATCAGAGAGCTGATTTAAATTCTTTGAAGGCTGCTGGAGACGGCTGGAAACTGTCCGACTTGACTGCAAGTCCTAGTCACCGCCCCCCCCGCTGCTGCCGCCTGATCTCTTCTACTTTCCAGGCGAGGCGCAGTTCGTCTCCAAGGAGCCTTTTATTATATCACGTAACTTCGTTAACGGTCAATTGATATATACGTAACCTGTTCTGCGCGTCACCCGTTGCACTAGGTCACTTGCTGCATCATTACAAACGTATTTGTGATACGTCAAAGACAAACATAATCCGCGACAAAATACATTTCCCAGCAAACGTAATTGAGAATGCAGTTTAGTTGTATGGGAACGTCATTTTTAGGGGGGTGGACATGGCTCAAATCATATTCATGAAGCTCATTTTATTGAGTAAATCTTAACCTGTGAATTTGTTCCTGAGCTGCTCTTTGAGGCATTATGCAACACAAATTATAAACACCTTGATGATCTACACACAGACACTTAAACATGCCGTTTTTCAAATGCACGCGTGCATAAACTGTTCAGTGTGGATCTTTTTGATGAATCCTGTTAATTGATACGTCACTAAGAGTCTGGCAGTGTGACCTTCACACTCTCTCTGACGATCATCATCACCGTAGTGCTGTGTTCTGTTAAACATGCAGAGCATCCAGAGTGTTTACATGCTCCCACACTAACTGGCTGCACAAACCAACCGTCTCATACATCTCACACATCCATGCAGGCGTGTACACACAGAGAGGATTAGCACACCTTCAGCTCTCCATTCAGCTGCAGAGGGAAGTAGGCCAGGTACTGGATGTTCTGAATATGGATTCACATAGTCCTCCGTGCTCCACTCCACACCGCTGTGGAGCCTTCAGCTGGAGCTGCTCTCACTTTCACTTTGGCGCTCGCATGACTGAGGGGCAAAGGAAATACTCTAGCTATTTGAATCCACAAATGATCCTGTTCTGTTCTGTTCTGTGCTGTGCTGTTCTGTGCTGTGTTGTGTTGTGCTAAGGGGCCTGCTAGCTATGTTGCTCTGCTATGAGTTGGAAGTTTGCAGTAGCTTTAAGCAGAGGTTGGTATTGTGTTTGCTCCCTTCTTCTTCCTCTTCTGTCCACATCAAGGCCCCGTAGCCGGGTACATACAGTATCCTCCCACTTCGGTTTGTTATGAGCTGTTAGCCGGCTCTGTTCTTCAGCTGAGGTAAGAATGTATAAAAATGGAGCCCTGGATTGTAGTTCCTGACATAATTCCAAATGTAATTTGCAGATTAAAAGGCGTTTAAATTTGGGCAAAATGCGTTTGAAATGTTTTTTAGATAGATTACATATAATCATTATTTCAACATCCTTTAATTAGCTATACTCCAACATGTACCCTGGATTTTTAACTGTATTTTAATATTTTAATCGTCACATACATACATTAAATGGGACCGCTGCATTTAACCCATCCTAAGGAGCAGTGGGCTGCTATAAAGCACCCGAGGAGCAACTTGGGGTTCAGTGTCTCGCTCGAGGACACTTGACCACCAACCTTGTAATTAAAGGACGACCTGCTCGACCCACTGAGCCATAGTTCACTTCCCTGAGTTACGTTTAAATTAAGTCTTTTAAACACTGTTAAATACAGGTTATATCATAGAAATAGAATTGCAGTAGAACGGACATTCCCATTCAAATCAACGTAAAAGGATGGTCAGAGCGGTGGCCATTTTTATGTGTACTGTTGTCATTTTGACCATTGTAGCGGGCTAACTTCTTAAGACCCAGGAAGTCGTGGACTCACTCTTGCCGGCGTGACATATAAAACAACAGCGCCGGCGTCTAGTGTCTGACATCCGTGATATTTAGTGTTGATATAATTTGACATAATCTGCTCTGATTAGACAGTATATGTAATGTAATGGTAATGTATTGGTTATTTTTACTCCACTGGCACACAACAAAGTAGTTTATTGTATTAGCTACCGAGCATCCGATGACATTTTCATAAAGTTGAAACTTGCTCAACTTTCTTGTGTTGCACTTATGAGTTTTGGTTCTTTGTGTTTAGTCGACTGGGGCCAGCATGCTTATTGTGGTTCAGTTTATAGGGAAAGTTCTATGCTCTCACCAAAGCTGCAGACTCCATTTTCCCTCTCAGAACAGGGGAGTTGCTGGTCTACCGCTGTCTCGATCGGTTAGTTTGTTTGCGTTATTGTGTGACTTTGGTTATTTCAGGTTCAACGAAGTAACAGTAACACAAACTAACTAACCGATCGATGCAGCGGTAGACCAGCAACTCCCCTGTTCTGAGAGGGAAAATTACTGTTTTGTCAATGGAGTCTGGTGGCTTTGGCGAAAGCACAGATAACGGCCTTTAGGTGTCTAAAATCCATCGAAAGCAGTACATTGCTTTGCTTTGTTTCTCCAAACTCCATCTACTGTATTAATACACTGACTATGGAGAAGTTCCTCATACAACCCCACTTCAAAACACCTGAACTATCCCTTTAATGACGGGCGTACTGTCTCTCCTCCAGTCTTTGCATGTGTGAACAGGAAGTACCATTTAGGACGTGACCTTTCAACGGGTCACTGGCCACACTAATGAAATTAGTACGTCTCTGTGTGTGTGTGTTTCTGAGTCCATTAGTGGGACAACACCAGAAACAAAAGCTTCTGTATTTTCTATGATTTTCTGTGATACATTCGCAGTAATAGTGTGAGCCGGGGTAATGGAGCTCCGCCACCATGGCAGCTGTGGCCTTTTCTTCAGACACCATGTTATGACCAATTATGCTAAATGGCCTGACATGTTTATCTCTGCTTTTTTTTTTTTTTTACACAAAGACCGTAACCTAATCCGTCTATTTATTTTTGTACTCCTGCCTATTGCTATTGCTTGGCAAAAATAAAGAAAGCAGGTATTTTCTCTTCTGTAGCTTGAAAAGGTTGGTGATGGAAGCCATTATGGGCCTGTGAATGTAATCAGTCCCGGAGTCCAAAATAAACAGCCGTGCTCAGAGGAGACTCTTTCATCCTGGCTAATTGAACGGCCTCTCTGCTATTATAAACTCCCACAAGATGCTACCAAGTGACCCCGATAACAACCGTGAGATCATATATGCATCTTTTCTTCCTTTGTTAAGACTACTCAATCACTTTTCTTTTTCCCATGTGTGACATATTTCTAACTCCTGATGAGTCAGTGCAAAGCAAGAATGTGGTGCTCTGATCTAAAATAACAGTATAAATCAACCTCTAATATCAGTCCAATAAGATGTGTTATGAATTAACCAGAAGTATTTCTCTTAAAGCTGTTATGTTGAGTCTGGCAACATTTTCCAGGCCACCACATCAACTTTAATTTCCAGTGTCATCCCCCTCTTGTCCACTAGTCCTCAGTGAGTGTCCCACCTTTGCCAGTCACCTGACTGTCCACCTACCTGCACAGCTGCCCTCAATTAGTCTCTTAGTTTATATACCAGCCCTCAACCAGCAGCCTCTTTCTGCCAGATTGTCCTCTGCCTGTTGTTGGACGTGTTTGCTGGTTCTGACTGTCTGCTGGTTGTTTATTGAAGCCTGGTTTACCTCCACCAAGTAAACATTATTTATCCCCTCCTGCTGTCTGCTTCTGACTGATAATGCATCAGTTACACTCTATAAGTGTGAACTGTTTGACTTGATGCTTCTGTGACATTTGCTCAGTTCTTTTATCAAGAGTAGGCTACTTCTTACTTGATTTGAAACGTGATAAATGTTGCATTGTAAACGTTGGCATGTTTAAAAAGTTGTCTCTTTGTACATCTGAGATCTGTGTTTAAAGATCATTGAAAGATTAGCCTACACAGTTACTAGCAGACTACAGACTTTCACTGTAATCCTGTATTTTAATCAAACTGAATAATAAGAATTAATGTTTGTGTTTGTGTGCAGGTCAGCTGTGTGGGGAGGCCTGGCACCACGTCGGGGAGGCCTGTCTGAGGATCAACTCCAGCAGCGAGAGCTACGATAACGCCCAACACTACTGCAAAAACCTGGGAGGAAACATCGCCTCACTGCTCACAGACAAACAAGTCAACTTTGTTCTGGAGGAGCTACAAAAATACCAGCTGCAAGACAAGGTGGGTGGTATGAAAAACATATACATTCATGAATAAAGGAAATGTGACAGGACTCCTGCATGTTAACAGTGCTGGTGAAAGCAATATTATTTCCCACTCTGGCTGGGGTTATTTACACACCACTGAGCTGCAGGACATTTAGCCTATATAAATACAAACATTTTAATGAGATCATCCAATTAAACATGAACTTAAGAAATAAGTATGAAGGCATAGTACAGAAAAAAATAAATATATATATAAATAAATAAATAAATAATATAATATAAATCTGAGATTTCGAGAATAAAGTCATAATATTATGAGAATAAAGTCAGAAGTTTTTCAAGAAAAAAAATTGTAATATGAGAATAAATGTGGGAAAAAGTTTTTAGAAGGACTTGAAGGGAAAATAGCATTTTGATACTAAAACATACTGTGACCAATATGTGAATTTTGCGATTAGAATACATCAGGAACACCACTGGGAAGATACAGAATGATATAAAATAAATAAATAAATAAATAAAATAATAATAATAATGGACCTGCCCTTTAACATCATGAATATAAAGTTCTGTATTATTAGATGCCAACGAATGTGTGGCCTCAATATCATAAAAGTTGAGTTATGTAACGTGAGTGTATATCAATATTTAATGAATGAAAGAAGCGTGGTTTATCTGTCTTCTGATGCGTGTGATTACAACTCTGTTTTGATGTGAAACATCATGACTAAGACGCAGCTTTTAGGCTGATTTGATATTCAGCTATTTAATATTAACGCTCGCACTTGTCAGAAAATATTTTCACAGCACCACGAAGAGTTGAAATATCTCAAGCAGCAGGATATTTCTGATGTGGTTTCAAGGCGTAAAAAAAATAAAATAAACATTACTAATCCTTCTGTAGCCCGCCGCGAAGCAGAGAAATCAGCTTCATCATCACTTTTCTTCACAGTGAACCCAGATGTGTGAGTGACAGGATGTGAATGTTTAATGTCTGTGAGTCAATGAGCCGTTTACACGATAGAGCCGTCGTCTTGTGATGTTTATGGTGGAAATGTCATCTGAGACTCTGACATGTTTGACCACTCAGACTCTTTGATAAATGTGCAGCGTCGGCAGAAATATAAGCAAATATTTGATGAAAAGAAGAAAGAGAAACACACTTTCCTTTCCCTTCTGTCTTCTAGAGACGTCCCTGTTTTTCTTGAGTAACCGTCTTTTAATCTACATTTAATGCTTTTAGGTGGCAATGTTTCTAAGTCTCTTGTGTTGTTATTAGGGCTGTCAAAGTTAACGCGATAATAAAGTATTAACGCAAATTTGTTTTAACACCACTAATTTCTTAAATGCATTAACGCTGTTCGATCTTTCGGAGGTTGTAACACTCTAAACTTACGCTAAATTTTGGAGAGGAAAAACTGTCATGTCCATTTTCAAAGGGGTCCCTTGACCTCTGACCTCCAGTTCAGTGAATGTAAATGGGTTCTATGGGTACCCACGAGTCTCCCCTTTACAGACATGCCCACTTTATGATAATCACATGCAGTTTGGGGGCAAGTCATAGTCAAGTCAGCACACTGACACACTGACAGCTGTTGTTGCCTGTTGGGCTGCAGTTTGCTATGTTATGATTTGAGCATTTTTTTTATGCTAAATTCTGGACAATATCTGTCATTGTTTTGTGTTGTTAATTTGATTTCCAATAATAAATATATACTTACTTTTGCATAAAGCAGCATATTTGTCCACTCCCATGTTGATAAGAGTATTAAATACTTGACAAATCTCCCTTTAAGGTACATTTTGAACAGATAACAAAATGTACATTTAATTTGCGATTCATCATGATTATATGTTACTCGACTGACAGCCCTAGTTGTCATTCCATCTTTTTTGAGATCACATCAGCATGAATTTACTTTCTCTGCAAATATAACCCTTATATACTGTATTTTTTACTAGTTTTTCTTATTTATGGCTAGAACAACTTGACATCCAGTGCTGAGCTGCACCTCAAATGAATCTTCAGGTTCCCAGCTTTCAGATGATGTACACCACTTCTATGTGACATCTACTGCTGACCTTCTATCTCCCCCTAAAGACCCCCTGTATCCCCCCAAAAAAAACATTAAAACGGCTCTATTGTGGGTCTTAATAATAATCTATAATAAGCCTTTTGCATGTTTTTTTATGAAATAAATCACAGCTGTGGGAAAATACTTTTTGATTTCTATTAAACAAAACTCTTCTCATAATCGTTCACACTTGTTTTCTCAGCAAATAATTCAAATGTTGACTGAGCTTCACTTCAGTCAGCGGCTATAATTACAGTCCCCTCAAGGAAATCTTTCCTGAATTAGTTAATCTGAAGAGTTTCTGCTTTCATAACAGTTCCAGTAATTTGCAGGAGGTTTGATTTCTTTCATGTGAAACATGTTTGTTGTTCAGAGTTACCAGCCGTGTGACTTCTCCTCCTGGCGAAGGGAGATTACTTGTTATTTGCTTGACTATCTAGCTGTTAATTTTTAGTATTATTATTATGCAGGTTTTTGTTTCTGTTGTTGTGTTCTTTTCCCACAACAGTTCTAGGACACTGTCACTGTGTTGCATGCAATTACAGCTCATTATTTTTTTGTTTTCTTTAAAAATAAACCTAAGAAAAGAGTAGTATCTGAGGTTTATCGGGATTCATATTGTTCAGTGCCGGCTGATCTGCAGCTTAAATCGCTGCATCTTCTCCACATTTTTCTATCAGTTGTTCCTGGAAGGAGAGTTTGAAGTGAGCTCCACCGTGTTTGGCCTAGAAATCGGTTGCTGTTTCTGTATTTCTGTGATTTCTCTCAGGTTGACCTCACCTCTGAGATGCTGCTGAAAACCTTCCTCAACACTTCCAGACTGACTATCCTCTCTCTACTGATATTACAGAGTTCAACAAACAGGATAAACCATCTCCTCCTCGGGAACTGGGAGTCCCAAAAGCATTGTGGGAAAAGCTGACTTTAGATTCTTTAGATACTTTGACTGTCAATGCCAGTACTGATGGCGGTACACTGAGCAAAAACCTTTTACAGTTTTACATTTGTTTTATTTTATTCTGACTTATTTTATGGGTTTTAACCCATGTGCGTTATTGTTTTTTTATTGGTCAAATGTTGGTTTTAGCTTTTATTTTATTTGGTTTTAATTCATTCATTTGGTTTTAATTCACATGTCTTATTAATTCTTACTGGTTGGTTGCTGATCTTAGATATTATAATTTTTATTCACATGTTTAAGTTTAATTTATTTTCACACATAAAAGCGCACAAAATCCAGTCAATGAAAACAAG
>CAKAKR010061230.1:0-10534 GCA_916700685.1 Adelosebastes latens | reverse complement strand
CCAACCCCAGGAGAAAAAAACAATAACAAAAAAGGAAGAAAGAATTAAGCTAACATCATTTAAAAAAATACAACAAAAGTTAAACAACAACAAGAAGCACATAAAATGAGCAGAAAAACTAACCAAATAGTGGAAAACAATCCAATAAAAACAATGAAATACATTAAAAAACAGTACAGAAAAAAAGAAAATATATCTCAACATATCAAAAGATAATTAGACATCAAGAATTAAATGCATCATTAATAGCCCCGTTTCCACCGCAGGAACTTTCTCCTGGAACTACAAACCTTTTGAGGAACTCATTGTGTTTCGACCGCAGCGATCATCGACTATATTAAGTTCCGGGGCCTTTTTACCCCCAAAAAAGGTCCTGGTTGGTGGTAGTACTTTCTGAAAGTACCAGAACTTTCGGGTGGAGTTTGCAGCGCTGATTGGTGAAACACACCCAGTGCCGCTGCTTCAACTTGTGTACTGCTTCATTCATAAAACAAGGAAGTACTCTAGTATCGATTTAGCACCATTTTTAGGACGAGGGGAGAATATTTCTCTTTGTTTTATAACATTAAAAGTAAAGTTAGGCTCTGCTGTCGGCTTCTGACTCATTTAGAAGAGAGAGATCGTGCGAGCGATAGACGAGACAGCGCGGCGGTGCCGTGAATGAGAGAAAGAAAAGTTAATTCCTGATTGATTCACGGCGATTACATTCTAAAGCACAAATAAATATCCATCAAACACTCAACAGATGATTTACTGCGGAGACAGACGCTCTTAGTTTCATTTTCCTCTTCTGCATTTCATTCATTACATCCAACGTGCAGCAGTAAATATCGTCGCAGTGAGACAAACCGACGTGACCATCAACAGCTCTCGTCATGTCATGTTGCTTTTTCATACGTCAGCGGACTAATCTGCCTAATCTGCCTAATCTTCACAGGTCTTTAGACCGCGGTGGAAACGCAGACAACAGGGGGCCGAAGGAACCTTTTAGTTCCTTGAAAAGTAGTTCCAGGGACTAAACGTACCGTAAACTTTTGATGGAAACCCAGTTTATGTGTGCGTTTTAAATTGTCTTTACTTGTGTCTAATGTTTTATCTTTATACTATCAATGTAGTGTTTGTGGTTGCTCACGCGTTGTGCAGCACATTGTGCTTCCACCGGGAATGAAATGTGCTGTATAAATAAAGTTTACTTGGCTTCTTATTTTCAGAGGAAATGTTGAGGGAAAAGTTGCAGAAGCTCCTTCTCTGACTATCAGACAGCATGTTTTTACCTGACCTTTAACTCATCTTAATATACAGTATATGGTGTTCATCCATGAGTGATTTTAAATTCTCAAACTTACAGGTAAATAAATAAAATGTGAATTGGGTATGAAACATCTAACATATCTCCTTCTTTTCCTCCGTCACTCATCCCCTGCAGACGTTGTCTCCCTGGGTTGGCCTGAGGAAGATCAACGTGTCGTATTGGGGCTGGGAGGACGCGTCGCCCTTCACCAACACCAGCCTGCGGTGGTTACCTGGAGAGCCCAGCGACTCGGGCTTCTGCGCCTACCTGGAGCGGGCGCCGGCGGCCGGCCTCAAAGCCAACCCCTGCACGGCCACCGCCGACGGCCTCATCTGTGAAAAACCTGCCGGTGAGACTCAGCGAGTGTTCAGGACACAGAATACAACTCAGATTAGAGATATGAAGAATTAACTCACTAAGTTATTGTTAACAACTGAATGATCACGATTTATTGAGCTCTAAACTTGATTCTTCACTAAATAACATGTGTCTCCGTCTGTCCCGTTGCACAGGGAGTCCCCAGAGTCAGAGTGCTCGTCCCTGCAGGACGCCGTGCTCTCTGCGGACCAGCTGTGCCAACTGCACCAGCCAGGCCATGGAGTGCATGTGGTGCGGCAGCACGCAGCGCTGCGTCGACTCGTCGGCGTACGTCATCTCCTTCCCCTACGGACAGTGTCTGGAGTGGCAGACCCAGGACTGTGCAGGTGAGACGGGGGGTTAAACGTGGAGAGCGGGGGTGTTGGTCGAGGTGGCTTTCTGGATTAACATTATAGTACATGCAAATTATTAATTTAATATAATATGATGCACTGCTGTAGTTGAAGCTACAGGGATCTGTATCATCTAACACTTTTCTGTTATGATATTCCAACTTTTTTAAGATTTTACTACTTTTTCTTTTCTCTACATATTCAAGTCTCTTATCATGGAGTCATTATAGACGGGTATTGATCCATCTCTTATCAGCAGTCAGGTCTCTGACCGAGGCAGCTCCACCTCTCCTGTAGCTACAGAGCAGGAAATCGATCAGCTACGACGACACACGACTGACTCGATATGAAGTCCTCCTGCTGCTGCTGCTGTCTCTGAACATGGCTCTCATATTAACACCTCCCCGGGGATGACAGAGGTTTTACAGCCTCACCACTGCTTCTCCATGAGCTCAATAGATGTGTGCAGGAATGATTGAGTACATTAGAAACAGAGAGATCATGAACCACGACAAAAATACCCTTCTGCAACCTTTCTGATTCACAGCTTATGATGATTTAAATCATGTTGTATAAGCTAAGTTAACGCTCCCGGACGGTGAACTAGGGACTCAGTTGTCTGTTGTACTCACACCCTGCAGCTGGTGCGCCGCTGCATGCGGCGCACAAATCTTGTTGGTTAAAGGTTAATAATTGGTTAACGAGGGTCGGTTATCGGTTAAGACAATTTTTCAAAATTAGCATCCCTACACAGATAGTATAGTATGTCGAAAAATGTCTAATTATTATGGTATGGATGGCCTCTGAGCGAGGCCAACGGCGTTACCACGGTTTTGCACTCAGCGGCTCATGTTACCACAGTCTTGGTTTGGGAGGAGTGAGCGGGGGAGGGGTACTCAGTTGGTTGCAATCTGCAACCACAGCGCTAGATGTCACCGCTAGTCCTACACCGTCTCTTTAAGAACTAATTTATTGGTGAATGAGAAGAGGCAAAGGGCAGAAGTACATTTTTAGTTAAGTTGTTTTGGACATCAATTTCCTTTTTGCCAAATGAATGATTATGTAATTAACCAACTGCAGCCATGGGTAGATAACCAACCTAGACAGAAGACTATACTAACCCGTTTTATTTGGTAAAGTTCAGGTAAAGTCCAGGCATATTATATTCAGCAGTTTAACAAGTTTCTGGTTTAAATAAATAATCAAACTGTCAAAGTATTCCCCCGAGGCAGAACTTTTTATTGGTGTTTTCTCTCTTTTGTTAGACAAATAGTCAATTTGTAGGAAAGTGTTCTTGTTTCTGAGGAGTTAAGAAAACAGCTTCACAAAGTTGGAGATGTGTTGTTGTTTTTTATGTAGTGACTGACTGGTGATTATTATTCCTGGCTGGTGCCAGCAGTCTGAGCACAGACAGCTCTCCAGTCTACTGTTAGCAAGCCAAGATTGTTTTCCCTCCTTTCGTTTTAGCTTCAGCTCTTACATAATGGCACCTTTTCTCCCCGTCGCCTCCTCTCTTTTATTATTCATATCTCCGTTTGGTGGCAGACGGTGTGTAGGAGGCTTTTGTTCTGCTACTTTTTTCACCTTTGTTGCTCAGAGTGTGGCGTATAAAACATGACATATTTTACATTTCAGATTCTCAGGTTGCTCTTTCACAGTCCGTCACTCTTTGCGTCGTTTTAACTTTCTGCTTCTCTTGTTTATGGATTAATGGCGTCTTGTTTTGGAGAGAGCAGGCCCGCCGGCTACAGCTGAAGGATTCATGACCTCGGCTTCGGTCGCCGCTGCTTTCTACAAAATAACTTGTCTGAGGATCCAATTTGAACTGGGTCATTTCTTTATCAGATAAATTCGGCCCAAGGCTTTGTGTATCATTCCCATTTTTCATGTCGGCCGGAGGCTTGCTACACACTCCTCAGCACTGTTGAAATAATTAGCTCCAGTGTTGCCCCGGCACTCGGATCTGGGAGTGTTGGGAGCTCCCTCGAAAGCCAGCAGATTGTTCAATCCCAGCCTAATTGTGCCCTTCTGTGTTTTCTCTTATAAAATGGACTTTCTTTGGCTTACGTTACACTTTTGTGCTTCACTCAGGGCTGAAACTAACGATTATTTTCATTGTTGATTAATCTGTTGATTATTTTCTCGATTAATTGATTAGTTATTTGATTTATAAAATGTCAGAAAATGGGGAAAAATGTGGATCAGTGTTTCCCAAAGCCCAAGATGACGTCCTCAAATGTCTCAAAGATAATCAGTTTACTGTTATTGAGGATAGTGCTGACCAGTAAATCGTATTATTTTCGTCATCGTGATATCAACATGCACAATAAACACATTGCAAAGACGCAATGATTAGGAAAAAATCATTTTATTTAGGGATGGTTGCCAAAACCCAGTATTAAACGGGAAGCGGGGCTTAAGACCGTAACGTTAGTATTTATTATTACACGGCTTTGTTGAATACTCGATTCTGATTGGTCAATCACGGCATCTACGGTTCTAACAGACCGTTGCTATGTATAACAGACCGTTGCTATGAATAACAAACCGTTGCTATTTATAGCAGACCGTTGCTATGTATAACCGACCGTTGCTATGTATAACAGACTGTTGCTATGTATAACAGACCGTTGCTATGTATAGCAGACCGTTGCTATGTATAGGAGACCATTGCTATGTATAGCAGACCGTTGCTATGTATAACAGGCCGTTGCTATGTAAAACAGACCGTTGCTATGAATAACAGACCGTTGCTATTTATAGCAGACCGTTGCTATGTATAACCGACCGTTGCTATGTATAACAGACTGTTGCTATGTATAACAGACTGTTTCTATGTATAGCAGACCGTTGCTATGTATAGCAGACCGTTGCTATGTATAACAGACCGTTGCTATGTATAACAGACCGTTTCTATGTATAGCAGACCGTTTCTATGTATAGCAGACCGTTGCTATGTATAACAGGCCGTTGCTATGTATAACAGACCGTTGCTATGTATAACAGACCGTTAGTACAGCTTATATGTACACTTCAATATTTGTTTATTTATTGTTAGTCATATTGTCATCCCAATATTGAACAATGATATCGCACATCGCTGATGTACCTCATATTTTCAGGCCTAATAGAGGCGTAAAGAAACCAGAAAATATTCACATTTAAGAAGCTGGAATCGGAGAATTTAGATTTTTTTTTTTCTTACAAAAAATAACTCAAACTGATTAATCGATTATCAAAATAGTTGGTGGTTAATTTAATAATTGTTAACTAATAGATTAATCGTTGTAGCTGTACTTCACGCATCTGGTCCCTAAAGGTCTAGCACCTGCAGCTATACGGCCGTGGATATGATGGATAGTCTGTAAATTAAACTTTTATTCTGGATGCTGTCAGCTCAGCTCTCCTCTCTGCGTAGCTCGTCAGGTCAGTGTTTGCTTCTGGTGGATTTCGTCAGTGTGGACGCCCACGTTGAGACGTTTATCCTGCTGCTGGCAGCTGATTGTTCGTTGTTGTTCAGTTGATAGAAAGATGCAGAAAGACCTGCTGACTTTAACAAACTACTGCTTTTGGGGATTGAGTCTTACAGTAGCTCATAACAGCAACAGCTGCATCAAAAAGTCCTAATGAACATGCCAAAGAACGACCAATGAATCAATTCTGATGCATTTGTAAAGTAGATATCAGCAGCTGAAGAGCAGAAACTAGCATTCAGCTAATGCCATTGCAGGAAACTGTTCTACTCCCCAGATTTGTGGAGGAAATCTTTCTGAATCTTTGGTCCATATTGCACAGAAATATCAGTGAACTCTAGAAGAATCTTTGTTTAGACAGGTGACTACAACAGGTCAGTGATTTGAGTGCTTTCAACTGAGTCTCTCTTCGCTCAGAGAGAGGTAGAAGCCAGGTGATGGTTATGTTGTTGTAGCTGATATTGGTTTTACTGCTCACAGAAATTGGCTTTTTTTTCTCCGAGGAAATCCTCACAAGACGCCTGTGACACATGACATCTGTCAGCTGTTTTGCGGCTCCTCCGTGCTACGAGAGGAGCGATGGAGGAGGCAGCTTATGGCTCCTATACTTGATATATTATGTATAGTATGATCTACTGGCTTCAGCGACGCTAACTGTCAGCTACTGTAGGAGCGAATGGATGAGACCAGATGAAGCCAGGCGATACGTATGCTACCCAGGGACGGCAGATATCAAACCAGCCCCTTGATGAACAGGATGTGGCGCCGACGACGTTATCGTGCCGAGAGAATTTTTGATAAGATGAAAACCCTCCTGGCAGGAACAAGCGATCCTTCTTTGTTACAACGAGAACATGTGACGTGTGTTCAGGTATCCTCCAGGTTGTCTCTGTCAATGACTAATATCCTGATTTCAGTAGAGCCGTATATTTAGAGGAAGGATTTGGAAAAGGAAGTAGAGTTTTCTGTTGGTATCACATGAAGCGCGCGGTGGATGTTTGCTGTACAGCAGCCGACGTCGGAGGGATGTTCCTGTTTCTTGTTGACAGAACTTTAAAGGCATTAAGTCTCCAAGTGGCGACGGCAGCTTGTGAAAGTTTCCAGCGAGTGATGTTTTTTGTGGCGCCAGCTGAGATGCAAACACACGTCTTTCTGGATTTGACCTAGTTACTACATTTAGTTTAGTTTATTTAGTTTATTTTGCACGTTATTTGGATACAAAATGCATACAATAGGAAACACATTTTAATGCAGGAGAAGGAAGAGAAGTCCCGAATATTTAAACATTTTTAAAATGACATTATTACTCATCAAAAGTGAAACAAAACAAATAAAACAGCAAATGAAAAAACACAAAAATATCTATATACACAAAACTCAAAAGTAAGCATAAACAGTAGTAAAATAAAAGAAAGAAGAGAAAAAAACAAACAAAAAAACTAAAACAAACCTAGTAGATATTTACATTTCTTTCTTTAACTCTGTCCTAAAAACTGCCATATTCACTGTAGACCTACGACAAGAAGGTAAAAGGAAATCATTATTTTGCCTTGTTCAATATGAATTTATGTCTGAAGATAAAATACATATATATATTAATCGCAAATTAATCACACATTTTTTATCTGTTCCAAATGTACCTTAAAGGGAGATTTGTCAAGTATTTAATACTCTTATCAACATGGACAAATGCATATTTATACATTTATGCAAATGTATGTACATATTTATTATTGGAAATCAATTAACAACACTAAACAATGACAAATATTGTCCAGAAATCCTCACATGTACTGCATTTAGCATAAAAAATGTGCTCAAATCATAACATGCCAGTTTTTCATCGCCAAAATCTTACGTATGTTTGGAGCGTTATTTTACCTCCTTCACTACAAGCTAGTATGACATGGTTGGTACCGATGGATTCTTTAGGTTTTTTAGTTTCATATGATACCAGTATCTTCACTCTAAGATGAGCCCGCTACAACCTCCAAAAGATCGACTGCGTTAATGTGTTGAAGAAATTAGTGGCGTTAAAACAAATTTGCGTTAAGGTGTTATCGCGTTAACCCCCTACAAGATTTATGTTCATTCTCGTTCCCATGAAGTTGATATAAAACCCAACAGGTATGACGTTCCCTGACTTTGATCAAAGATATTATGAAAACTGAGTTGATCTGTTGTATAATTCTGTATATCAAAGCTTTGTTCTTTTAAACTCAACTTGTTTTATCTGTTGAATTTTCACTTTCCATCTTAAGTTCATTAGTCTTTAAAATGCCTTAGGAATGAAGCAGCGTTCTTCTCTGTACACATGTTAAATTCACCAGCCCATAACTCAAACTTCAATTACAGTAAAGTGCAATAAATGGAAAATTAAATTACAGTTATGCGTCTTCTGTCGGCGGTACAGGAGAGTGTTTACTTTGCTGCTGAGCTGTGGACACAAACACAGAGTGAGGAGAGAATAATCACCCTTTTTTTTTTCTCCAAGAAATTAGAGGAACATTTAAGCAGTCTGAAGTGCATAAATCAGCTTCTCCTATTTTTATCCACAAAATAGCCGGGAGTCAACGGACATGATTAGATCACATGTTTGGTTTTTAATCATGAAATATGTTCTCCACTCTCATGGGAAATACAGGCACCGTCCAAAAGGACATTTACTGTGGAAGTAGCCTGCAGCTAGTGTCATGTAACAGCAGAAAGTACAGCTACATCTGTGGTGCTGTTAACTAAAACTAAAGCCTGTAAACCCTGAGGGCACTGTTCTCTCTCTCTTATCCTCATCTATACCCCGAGTCCACAAGACTACACCAAGCAATAACCTCTCTTAATGCTGTCCACGTGGAACCAGATAGTTATTAAATATAGCCTCATGCATGAAGAACATAGCAGGTAAATTATACGTTTTTCTATCCATGCAGGAGTCTCTCTACTTCTATGTGAGCTGCTTGTACTCGTGTGGCGTGGCGTCCTCGGGGCCCCTTTCATCATATTTGTGACATGCAGGCAGATGTCTGAAATATTTGATCCATTCGCTGTCACTGATTCTGACACGTTTCACAAATGAATTGCAGTCGAGAGCTGAAAATGTACCTCTGAATGTGCGTTTAGGGAGGCCGTCTCTGTGTAGAGATTAACTCTGCATCAGAGTATATGTTAAGGTACGAGAGCAGTCGTGCAGTACTCCCGGCGTATAAATGCCACCATAATGCGCAAGGAGTTTTGCATGCAATAAGTAGGATCAATAGCATGATAGTTCGTAGTTAATCACGATTAATCACACATTAATCACACATTTTTGTATCTGTTCAAAATGTACCTTAAAGGGAGATTTGTCAAGTATTTAATACTCTTGTCAACATGGGAGTGGGCAAATATGCTGCTTTATGCAAATTTATGTATATATTTTTAATTGGAAATCAATTACCAACACAAAACAATGACAGATATTGTCCAGAAACCCTCACAGGTACTGCATTTAGCATAAAACAATATGCCCAAATCATAACATGGCAAACTGCAGCCCAACAGGCAACAACAGCTGTCAGTGTGTCAGTGTGCTGACTTGACTATGACTTGCCCCCAAACTGCATGTGATTATCATAAAGTGGGCATGTCTGTAAAGGGGAGACTCGTGGGTACCCATAGAACCCATTTACATTCACTGATCTAGAGGTCAGAGGTCAAGGGACCCCTTTGAAAATGGTTATGTCAGTTTTTCCTCGCCAGAATTAAGTGTAAGTCTGGAGCGTTAGTATGTTAGTATGACATGGTTGGTACCGATGGATTCTTTATGTTTACTAGTTTCATATGATACCAGTATCTTCACTCTGGCTTTAAAACTGAGCCGCTACAACCTAAAAATTGCAAATTGCGTCAATGGTTTAAAGAAATTGCGTTAACGCGTTATTATCGTTAACTTTGACAGCCGTAGTTTGTGGACTACAGTATTGAAGCCTCGAGTTTGTTGGTTTTCGTCCATTGCCATCTTGTTATTTCCGGCCGTCACTATCTTGTTTTTTTCGTCCGTCACCATCTTGGTTTTTGAAAAATCACAAGTTACTTTAACGAGTTAACGCAGCTTGTGATTTCTAGGGTGTAGGTGGCATTAAAACGGATATGTTAATGCGTTATTTTAGCGTTAACTTTGACAGCCCTGATTTTACTTCTTTGTGTCTGTAGATTCCTCCTAAATTCACCAAAAGTTTGCATTTGATAATGCCTCATTTGCATATTCAAACATAATATTTCACAAAACTTGTAATACAAAACATAAGAAGAAATCTCCACTTCAGTAGCACTTGCATCCACTAAACATTCATCATCCATAGCCTGATTTATACAACATTTTACTCCAAAAACATGGAGAAAATATATTTTTTCATGGCTGTTGACAGTATTTTCCATATATCCGATATCCATAATCCCCTCTGTAAAAACCATTGACTCTAATATGTCAACAAAATTAAGAATCTTGAACCTGGTTTTATCCAATGTTCACATTTCTGTTTTGGAGATTTATGAAATTAGCACATATTTGATAAGATAATGCCTCATTTCCATATTTAAACACACATTTTCACCCCATTCACATGTGTGTGTCTCCTCTTAATATGAAGGGAAGAACTGTCAAGCTATGGCTTTTTGAGCATAACTCGATTATTATGAGTGAAGCAAAATTTGCGCTGCCACTGTGAGTCTAATAACCTGACCTGGGGGGATGCAAAATGGCTGCCACAAATTGGATCTATTAAATCAAAGAGGAGCAACGAATTTCGTGATATTAAATTGTTGTGGTTTGGCACATGAACAGCGTGGGGCTTACAAAGAGCGGCTACCAATTTCCTGCAATTTGAATGGTATTTGAAAAAGGATAAACAGGCCTGGTATATTTATTGGATATTAAAGTCTGCTCTTGGGTATGTAAATAAGTGCTTTTCTAGCAGAGGAAACCCCGCGGTGTGGTGGATTAGGGATATTCTGTTGAACTGCCTCTCTTTGAACCGTCGACTGTAGTGGAGATCCAGGGTGTTGTCAGAGGAGAAGTAAAAGGA
>CAKAKR010061229.1:363-15952 GCA_916700685.1 Adelosebastes latens | reverse complement strand
TACCAATACACTCAGTTCCACACAGCTTTGTGTCTGTAAATCAGTATAGAATAGGGAATACGCCCCCTAGTGGTCAACGCTAGGAGATGCATCTCTTTACGGATGAAAACGCCACCAGATATGGGGGAGAAGTTACAACATTATATCTGTGAGTTAGTCTGTTTCTCACGGTGCAGTCTAGAAGAGTCACATTCAGAACGTTACACTTTTTTCTAAGTGAAAAGTTCGACGGCATATTAGCTAACACTAGTAGCATGCTAGCTGTGTGACATAAAGTGCATTTAGTGGTTCAGATTAGTCTTTTAACAAAACTGTTAAATATGCTGTCAAACTTTTTATTTAGAAAGAAAATTATAAATGAAGCTCTATTACATCCATCAATCAGATATTGATTTGTTAATTCCACCCGGTGCAGACGGTCTGTCCGTTATCTGACACTAAAGTTACATTGTTTTCAACGTACTCCAGGCAAATTACAGACAGAAAAAAAAACAGAAGTTTCGCAAACACATGGGAGCTCACGGAGCGATCCCTAGTATTCAAATGCATCTATATTTATCACTGGAAATCAATTAGCATCAAGTTCATACCTATGCTAACTTGAATGGGGATAAAATAAAATAATTCATTAGTGCGACTCTGAGTCACAGCTGCACAGAAGTGTTGGTCAAAAGAAAGATGATGAGCCTCAGTGTCCACATTTCAAATGGAAATGCACATTATGGGATAAACTGAAACTTAAAAACTTTTGTGTGTGAATTTCAGTCTCCACTACGGTGAGGTCAACCTCCTGATTGTCACATTAATGTTTCAGTCTCCACTACGGTGAGGTCAACCTCCTGATTGTCACATTAATGTTTCAGTCTCCACTACGGTGAGGTCAACATCCTGATTGTCACATTAATGTTTCAGTCTCCACTACGGTGAGTTCAACCTCCTGATTGTCACATTTATCTCTGAACTAAGTCTTCCACTCTAGAAGCCGTGACTCACTGATGAGAAATGCTGCAAAACAACCGATTTAATCCTCGAAAACGCTCCTCTGTTTAAACAAAAGGTCTAAAATAAAACTTTCAGAGTGAACCTCGTTCTCTCACTGAAGCAGGAAGTACGTGAGGTTGATATAAATATTTAGTAACAGATGGTGAACTCTCTTACTGAGTGCGGCCCGTCGATGACCTTGACGATGTCCTTGACGTGGATGTTGTTCTGCTCCGAGTCCAGCGCCACAGCGAAGCGGTTGTCCTTCCTGCGGTTCACCGCCTGGTGACGCACCGTCATGACCTTCCCGTGCATGTTCAACACCTACGAGAAGACATCCACCAAACGTTTCACTTTGCTCTATCTGTCTGGGAATGTTTACGTCCGCTGAGGTTCGGACTAAACGCCGCAGACAGACTCTGTTTTATTACCTGAAACGTCTCTCTCTCCAGTCGGACGATGACTCCGACGGTCTGCGGGTCCAGCTGGACCAGCTCGCCCCACTCGTGCTGCCCTCCCGCGTCCACGCCGGACGCCGTCTCCGAGCAGAGCTGCAGGTCTCTGGGCAACACCTTCAACTGCACACACACACACAGGGTGAGACAGGAGACGTCCAATCAGAGACATTTTAAAGATCCACTCCAGACATCTTTAACGACATATAGATACTCTGGTTTGAAACAGAGGAAGGAAGGAAGCGCTTCAGGTGATGAAGACCTGGAGTAGATACGCATACTAGATCATTTTCCACCTGAAAACAGAGTGCCTTCTATATTTATATAGCACAATATCACTAATCAGACATTTGCCTCAGGGGGATTTAAAATTATTTTCATGCAGATTTCCTGGTAGGAAGAATAAGACAAAGAACAACGGCAAAAAATATAAACATCCTCTAACAACCCCGTCATAAATCAATGCCGATCATCAATCACTGATCCCAGGAGCCTGGAGGCCTCGAGGCGTTCCTAAGTACACTCTTAAAGTCAGTCAGCGTTGCCAAGGTGTTTCTTCACAGATGAAATCAAAACACACTTTCAGCTAAACTAGTCCATCAAACATGATGAGATAATAAGCCTCGAGCAAGAAATCTGCGTGACGTAAGTGGTGAAAGCCTCGCGTTGAGATCCTCCTCCTGTCCAAAAAAGTCCCAAGAAAGTCAAAAAAATGTCAAAAAAGTCAGAAAAAAAGTCTGAAAAATGTCAAGAAAAGTCTGAAAAATGTCAAAAAAGTCAGAAAAAAGTCAAAAAAGTCGGAAAAAATTGAAAAAAAGTCAGAAAAATGTCCAAAAAAGTCAGAAAAAAGTCCAAAAAAAGTCAGAAAAATGTCAAAAAAAAAGTCAGAAAAATGTCCAAAAAAGTCTGAAAAATGTCCAAAAAAGTCTGAAAAATGTCCAAAAAAGTCTGAAAAATGTCCAAAAAAAGTCTGAAAAATGTCAAAAAAAGTCTGAAAAATGTCAAAAAAAAGTCAGAAAAAAGTCAAAAGAAAATCAGAAAAATGTCAAAAAAAAGTCAGAAAAATTTCAAAAAAATTCGCAAAATGTTTTTAAAAAAAGTCAGAAGAAAAGTCCCAAGAAAGTCAGAAAAATGTCTGAAAAAAGTCCGGAAAATGTCAGAAAATTGTCCAAAAAAAGAAAGAAAGAAATCTTGTATGTGTGTCACCCAGAGCTACGATAGTCCATCATATCTGTAAAGAGACCTGAAACCACAGACTGTCTCTAGTAGAAACAACAACGTCTCTAGATGACGTCATGTTGAGTGTTGATGGAGCAGCTGCATAGCCTGGCACTGATACATCCAGACTCCATTCAGAAAACAAGCATTTTAAAAGTTGTCTGCTTGTCGTCATGGTAACAGACCTGACAACTAATCAGCATCATTATGTCGTTATTTCAGCATCATTTTGATCTGTTTATTGCGATTAAATCACAGTTTATTTTGGGTTCATACCGCAGTAGAGACGTGTGGCTGCTAGATACAGTCAGTGTGATGGCACTGTGTGTGAATACAGCTCGCCGCCGGGAGATGTTATGAACCCAGACACGACGACTTCACCAACATGTACAAAGCAGCAACAGAGGTTATTAATTCAATGGTTGATGGAGGAAATGTTGTTGGTATCTATGGAGACAAGCTCCTCCTCCTCTTCAACTTATGTGAGTAAAGCGAGGAGGAGATTCGCTTCGCTCTTGGTGTGAACGCGACATCAGTGTTTGTCTGTGACCTTTAACCTCGAACATCTAGCTCTATTTTTTAACCATTCATATTAACATCATTAAGGCGACACGGATGAACGTCATTGTCGTGCGCTGTCAGGCGAGTACAACTGTAGGACAGACAACCACGTGATGTGCGTGGAGACATGGCGGCTTCTATTGACCATTGAATCGATAGAGAGCGGGTCAGGTACCTCGTGCATGGTGAGGTCGGAGAAGAGGATGACGAAGTTCTCCTCCACTCTGACGATGAGGCCGGTGTCGCCCTCGTATCGCCCGGCGATCACCTTCACGTGGTCGCCCATCCGGAAATACTTTCTCAACTCGTGAGCCGGGAACTCCAGAGGGTCCTGACAGGAAACACACACTCACAGTTTCAATAAACCATCGCAGGGTCCTCACAGGTATAGAAGGATAAACGTGCGTGTGTGTGTGCGTGCACCTTGAGGTCTTCGTGTTTGGGCATGATGGTGATCTTGTTGCCGTCCACACTGAGGATTTTTCCCTGCAGGTTGATCAACTCTCCTTCACAAACCTCCACGTTGTCACCGGCCTGCAGGTTGTGTTCACGCTCCTTTCCTGCTCACACACACACACACAGAAATAATGTCGTTGACCTTTAACCTTTGACCGTCATGAAAGGAAATAAGCACAAGGAGATATTAGAATTGAATGGCATGAATTAAACTTTTGCCATACACTTTTTGACTAAATTAGTGAACATTAAATTCTTCGTACAAGAGCTAAACTAGAATAAACAAGAAGTTAAAAACTGCTAAATAAATAGAATAAAACATGTAAACACTGCACATCGTGTTAACTCTTTAAAAGCTGTTTAACTATTGCTGCATGTCGCCAGTCATTTCATATAGTCGTAATTAGTCCTGGCTGATTTATTATTTCTATACGAGTTAAAACAGTGGAATCGATGCTCAGAGTTCATCAGTCTGGAGTTTTGTTGTTGATACATGAACATAGAAATAGAATAGACAAATTCTCTTTCTATATACTTCAAGTATCCAGAGTTATTTTGTGTGTGTTTACAACAGCATTGTTTCTGGGAACGTCACCACAGACACCCAGTTCATAATACAGCTTTCATCAGTGGCTCAATCACCATCGTGTGACCTCATCTGACTTAACAGACATTTATTTAAATGAAAATCTTCGGGATTATTACTTTAAGTTTTTATTTTAAACTATAGTTTTAGTTTTTTAGTTTTCTCAGTTTGCATTTAACGTCCGGCCCCTCAGCCCCAACGACTTACCTGCATATGAAACAAACACATTCTCTGCAGGTAATAAACTTTAAAGTTAAAAACTTTATTATTATTATTTCTTTTTTATTATTATTTATTTTTTAAATTTTTTATCACAAACAAAAAAAGAAGTAACATCTACAGACAGACTCACAAACATACCAACACCACATACAGAAAACAAGCATCAAATATATATATATATATATACACATACATACAATAATAATAAAAAAAATAATAATAATAAAAAAAAATAAAAAAAATAATGACAAATAATAATAATAGTAAATAAAATATAATAATAATAAATAAATAAATAAATAAATAAACTCTGTTAAGCTTCACTTTGGCCTGATCATCTCCTGGCTAATGTTAGCCTTTAGCTAACCCTATAACAGCACACAGACAGACAGAGAGACAGAGAGACAGAGAGACAGAGAGACAGAGAGACGGTGTACCTGACTCGGTGACCACCTCCAGGTCGATTCCTTCAGGCTGGTCCTCAAACTTCTCCAGCTCTGACAGCGTGGGCTTCACTCCGTCTGTGATCTGTCACAGAGAAACCAAACAAACAGCTGCTGAGGGGAGTTTATACAGAACAGCCTGTTTAGTTGAGTAACGAGGCAGCGGCTAACAGGGATGTATTCTGAACTGAAGGAGCCTCCTCACCACCGCAGACATGGCAAAGCTCTTAAACAGGAATCCTTTGCGGCTGTAACGGTTCCCCTCAAAGATCATGAAGTCTCCGTCGTGGCTGACCTCCCCTCCGAGAGACCTGTCCATCAAATCATCACCCGTCAGTTCATGTGCACAGTTAGACCAAAAATAAAGTATACTGTAATTCAAGCGCTCTGAGAGAAAACCGCGATACATAGATGAATCCTAACAAACACATCAAACAGCAGCTGATTCAGCGACGAGGATCTGGAGGCGTACCTGATCTTCTCTGCATCAAACAGCCTCTGAGTAGGTCTCTTAAACTTCTTCCTCTTAGCGAACCAGTCTTTCTACAGGACACAGAGAGAAGACAAGAGGTGTAAGTCAACTATCAACACAGATCATCAAGAGGAAGAGAGGTGAGGTAATGTGAGTGTTTGTCCTACCAGGCTCATCTTGGCCTTGATGCGGTCCAGGTCTATACGAGGGATCATCTTCAGGGAGATGGTGTTCTGACTCGGCTCCACGTAGTCCACCTGGAGAGAGAGATCATGTTTATGATTTAAAGATATATATGACTTACTAATCAATGAACCGACTAGAGTCCAGGACGATTAACCCTTCAATATCTGCATTTGGTCGTTTTTTTAAAAAGAGAAATGAGAGAACTGTTTCCTGCCGCGGAGCTTTAATCTCACTCTGCGTCGGTACCTGAGCGATGTCGTCCTTGTACAGGCCTCTCTTCAGCCGGACCCAGGACTTGGGCTTCAGGTTGGTGACCTCTTTGACGACCTTGAGGACGTCCGTCATCTCCTTGATGGGAACCATCTGCTGGTTCCAGAGGCCCATCCTCAGGTTGCCGATGCCTTCGATGGCCGACTTGACGTGCGTCTGCTTGTATGACTCCACGTAGATGTAACCTTTGACGTGATCCGGGGCGACCACGGACTTGATCTGCAAGGGCTGTGGGAGGGAGGGGGGGGGAGGGAGGAGAGTGTTTACACTCACATCATAACAAGCAGGGAGGTCACACACACATCTAGAGCCCCTTTTCAACTCCAGGAACTTTCCCCAGGGACTAGGAACCCTTTGAGGAACTGGACTGCAGGAACCAGGGTCTAAATTAAGTTCCGGAGACACTTTCCTCCCCAAAAAGGTTCCTGGTCGGGGGTAGTACTTTCTGGAAGTACAGGAACTTTCAGAGTGGGGTTTGCAGGGATGATAAGAAGTAGGGATGCACAGATACCACTTTTTTTCAGACCGAGTACAAGTTCTTACATTTGGGTACTCGCCGATACCGAGTACCGATACGAGTACCGATACGAGTACTTCTCTGTGCCACAAGACCGTCGTTAACAGCCAGCTGGAGGGTGTGAGCGACACACGGCAGGCTGGGGAGTCCCGCATACGAGGTGGGACCCCCTGCTCCCGGTGCGACTGTCGACCGGAGCGGACTGTCCTCAGTGCGACCCAACCGAGTCGCGGCCCCAGGACGGGGCCCGGCCCATGTAAAAGGCGCCAGGGCTCTGCGGCGATGTCTACAACCCATCCGACCCGTCTTGAAACACGGACCAAGGAGTCTAACGCAGACCGGTATCGGTGCATCCCGAGATAATAAGTAATAAGTAACGTAGTTTCTTACCGTGTCGGTGAACTGGTAGGCGATGAACTTCCTCATCAGAGAGATGGCCGTCGCCCGCTCCTCGCCGATCTAACAAGGCAGGATACGTTGAGGATGTGTGTGTTCATGTGTGTGTAGTTGTGATGACGTGTGTGTGTAGTTGTGATGACGTGTGTGTGTGTGTGTTTGAGTGAGTAAACACACCTTACACTTGACCGTCCACAGATTGGGATCCCTGATGACGACACAAACACACGTTAACATTAAGTCCTAACCTACAGGTGGAGGTGTCTCGATGCTGATTGGTCGATGAGAGTTTCACACATACTTGACACCAGGAAGTAGCTGCTGCTGGGTGATGTCATCAGAGAGCTCCTCGGACCCTCCAGAGTAACTGCACACCACAGAAGAAGAACAACAACAACAAGGTGATGACCACATGCAAAGGTTGTTTTTTATGATGAAGCTTCCTGTTAGCAAAGCTCCAAAATAAAACAGAAAGTCAAATACTGTGCAACGTTTCCTCCAACATGAAGCTTCAAGGAGAAGGAAAAGTTCAATAACTTCAATAATCTGCTACCAATCTTATCTTTTCAACACAAACCTTGTTTTTACTCATCAATTACTTCTACTGTTGATCACCGATAAACTAACATCGATGAAACTAAACACTTCCTGCAGATGTTTCACAATAAAAGCCTACAAGGAAAGAGAGCTGCTGGAAGGCTTTTAATGTGAAATGAAAACATTAATTGTGATAATAAGAAATGTAGAATGTACGTTACACTAAATGTATAAAGGGATAGACATGAAGGAGTTGTTGAGTTTGTATCAGAAAACAGAAAGATCGCTTACTGAAATATGATCAAATATAAAAACAGGAGAAATTTATGAAGGCGTATTGTATGTAAAAAATAAATATCTATGTAGCCAAGGGAGGGGGGGAATATTCAGAGAATACAATTAGAATTTCTAAAATTAAAGTCTTAAATTTACAAGAAAAAAACTCACTAATTTATGAGAAACAATCTTATAAATAATATATAATATTCTCTGAGATTAAAGTCACAAATTTCTGAGATTTCTGTCAAGGAACCACATTGTGGTTTGATGAGGTTGATCCAACCTTGCATACGCCGCTGCTTGCAGTGTATCACGCCTGCAGTGGATGACCTCTTCAAATCATACTTTACAATCAGATTTATTGATCAGGAAATACTCGTGATTTTAGCCCAGAATCACCAGATTATCATCAGCATCAAGACTTCAAAGAGACATTTGAAGGTGTGAATTGGGCCGATTCAGAAGAAAACAACGTACTGATTTGAGTTATTTTCTCAGAAATCTGGGATTTTTTATCCTCCTAAATTTATGACTTTAATTTCAGAGAATATCTGAGTTATTTTTTCTCGTAAATTTACAACTTTAAACTCAGAGAATATCTAAAAGAAATCTTGTAAATTAATGACTTTAATCTCAGAGAATATTTTACATTTTTTTCTTATAAATTTACAACTTTAATCTTTTCTTGAATATTACCCTCGTCCCCCGTAATTTTTATTTGACCTTAGAAATGAAGCCCTGCCTCGAATATAAACAAATACACGCCTGCTTCTTTCTGCAGTTGAAGTTAATAAAGAGAATTTGTGGGTTTTTTGGAATCATAACTGGAGACGTATTTTGGGATGGAAAAAAAACAACAAACATCCCATAACATTTTACACAGATCAACACATAGGTGAAAGAAATAAAATCCGTTGTCAGCTCACAAGTAGAGTACTAGGACATGTCACACGTCACTGTAGCGTAAACACCATCTTTTAACAAGGTGAAGGATCAAAGATACTCACTGCTCCCCTCCTGAGGATTTGGCGTATTTCCTCATGTAATATTCCCCCAGCGCCTCCTCTCTGGAGTCTCTGCAACACACAACAACACACACAGTTAGTCCATGATACACATCAATTAAATCAAGGACACAAGACGTTTTGTTAGAGATGCACCGATTCATCGACCCAACATCCGTATCGGCCCATATCCGCCTTGTTGACCGCCATCTGCAAATAAGATGCCATCCACTGATGGTAGCGGACGATGTTTATCTGTTGTGTCGCATTAATTTTAAACTGGATAAATGTTGTTTTAATACGGTTCACTTCAGTCCGAGACCACGTCTCGCAAGCGGTCTCGGACCGGTTGTTTTAGTCTGCACCAGAGTACGATTACTGTGTTCACAACCGCCCAAACGAACCGCACCAGAGTTCAAATTAAACAGGTTGGCTGGTGAAAGCGCCCCAATAGGACTTTGTTACTGGGTGAAGCTCGTGTTCCTGGGGATCAGAAAGTCTTAACCCTGGAGAAGGGACAGGAAGTAGATCTAGACCTGCTTCCTGCAACTGAAACGTGTTTTAACTTCTTTAGAGTTCCTTAAAAAATGTTGGAAAAGAGCAACAACTGTCTGACTTTGACTTCCCAGTTAACAGATTTAACAGAGATGTTGAGTGATCGGTTACCTCCAGAGGTTCTGCAGCCTTCTGGATCCGGAGTGGTCTTCATCCAGAACCACATGGTCGATGTTAGACACTGAGAGGGAGAGAGGAGGGAGAGAGGAGGGAGAGAGGAGGGAGGGGTTATATTCATGTTTCATGTTGAGAAATCTAACTGAATTTAGATGAAATAATGAAGAAGTTTAGAGCAGACTTACCTTCAGCCTCCTCTGCTCAGGACCCACCGGAGAGAGAGAGAGAGAAAAAGGGAGGAAGAGGAGAGTAAAAGAGCAGGCGAGAGGAAGAGCAGGAGCAGAGATAAAGAAAGGCAATAAAAGATAAAGGAAAAGGAGGAAGGACGGAGAGCAGAAGAGAAAGGAGAGTTAAGAAGAAGCAATGCAAGAAAACAAAAGAATGAAAGGAAGATGAGCAGCGAGAGATACAGAGGAGAGCAAAGGATGGAGGAAGTATGGAGAGAGATAAGGAGGGATGAAGATGGAGGGATAGAGGGAAAATAAGAGAAGAAGAGAAAGAGGCGTCAGGAGAAGAAGGAAAAAACAAAAGAAGGATTAGCAGCATCCGAGAGGAGGATGAAGAGGAGGATGAAGAGGAAGATGAAGAGGAGAGGACAGAAGCCAAAAGACATTGATCATCAGGGCAGAGCACACAGGAGTCAGGCAGCAGCAACACAAAGCATGATGGGAGAAAAAAAACAAGAGGAAAACACGTGGATTAATGGTGACGGTACGGCACAGAGAAGCATGAGGCCAGTGAGGGGTCAAAGGTCAAAGTACAGCAGAAACTAAAGCTGCATGACGTTATACATCGTTTCAGCATCGACATCACGATACGCAGCCGTCACATCGCAGGAAACGCTCATTCAATATATTATTTAATAAATACAAAATAAAACTATGAATAGATTTTATGATAATTCTATTTATGAATTTATTAAAACAATAAGGTTGGTGATATTCTGTATTTTTTCTTATTGTCAACAAGGTAATCAGTACGTCTCTTAATACTTTTTGACTTCCTGTCTGTGTCTCTCAGCTTATTGGTTCCTACTGAAGACGTACATCTTTAAAAACACAAATATATACTTTCATATTTTTAAAAAAAAGACTCAATTTCCTAAAACAGCTGGCGACTGTCAGGGCTGCAACTAACGACTATTCTCATTGTCGATTAATCTGTTGATTATTTGTCAACCGGTGTTTCCCAAAGTCCAAGATGACGTCCTCAAATGTCTTGTTTTACCGTCATAAAGGAGGAGAGAAACCAGAAAATATTCATATTTAAGAAGCTGGAATCAGAGAATGACATTTCTTTTTCTTAAAAAAATGTCTCAAACTGATTAATTGATTATCAAAATAGTTGGCAGTTAATTTAATAATTGACAACTAATCGATTAAACGTTGCAACTCTAGTCTTTATCAAACAAACAGGAGGAAATAGTGGATTAGTTGGGGACTATTTTCAACGGCGGATGGAGCTTCATTGTTGAGTCTGTCAATAAGAAAATATAGAATAATCACCAGACTTTGATTTTGTCTGGAGGAATATGTTGATTTAAGAGTTGTTACTTTTGAGTTACATCAACCTGTACAACTCTTTCTGTGACTGTTTTCTGCCTACAGAGCACCGATTGGCTCAGTTGTCATTGAACGCAACATCAGACCTACTTGAACGCACTTCTAGTAAACCGGTTGGGAGCCTGTGCACACCGCGACGATTAAAGACATTTCCGTCGCCCACTGGACATTTTGCCGCCGCCGTTGTCAGCAGTTTGTTTGTGCTGTACTTGTGCCTTCAGTGATACTATGCATTACCATGTGCCACAGAAAAAGCTTCAACCACATCCGTTAGTCCAAAAAGTGAAAATAAAAACATGGCAGCCTTCTACCAGGTAGCAGAGTCGGGCAAATGATCACACTTGGTTCTCTGAAGGAGGAGTTACTTTACAACAAATTCAGATTCATTATGAACTCTTCTGCTTTACGTCAAACCTCTGGATGCAGAAATACACCCAAGAGATTGATGGTTTTCATCCAACAATAAAATGTATTAGAAGATGTTGTTTGCAGCGTTTCAGCTGATTCCGTAGCCAGTTCAAATCAGTGAACAGTAACTGTTTGTATTGTATCGTTGTTACTGATCAAGGAGCCAATAGTGATTTGCCGTCAGTGCTTCCTGGCGTCGTGCTGCACGCTCACAAGTTGTGCTGAGATGAGGTGGGGGTTAATACATTCTGGGAACATGGATTTAATCAAATGGATGAAACGGATCTTCCATTTGCTTCAGATACACATCGATGTATAAAACATGGAGACGTCAGAGCGGGAGGAGTCTGGAGTATATTACCGTTAACTGAAGAGGACATGCATGACAAGAGAGGAGCACCGATAAGACAGAGAGAGTTCAGTCAGATAACAAAACTGAAGCTACACAGGCTCTCTACATCACATCAGGTTAATACGTCAACATTAAACCCAGAAGATACTACGTCAAACCCTGAAGACTGAACACAGGCTCTCTACATCCCATCAGGTTAATACGTCAACACTAAACCCCGAAGACACTACGTCAAACCCTGACGACTCAACACAGGCTCTCTACATCCCATCAGGTTAATACGTCAACACTAAACCCAGAAGACACTACGTCAAACCCTGAAGACTCAACTCAGGCTCTCTACATCACATCAGGTTAACACTAAACCCTGAAGACACTACGTCAAACCCTGAAGACTCAACTCAGGCTCTCTACATCCCATCAGGTTAACACTAAACCCTGAAGACACTTTACAGATACACCGACTTTTAAAGGCCTTTTCACACCTGAAGGTCTGAACGAAGGTTCCTGTGTTTCTTATATTGGAACATTTGATCCAGTTAGTTTTGGTTCCACTGCAGTGATGCGAGCGCACTACAGAACTCTATATGACATCCCTACGTCATGTCGACACCTCCTACAATGACACCTACATCCTGTTATCATCCTCGTCGTCTACGTCCTGGTCGTCGCCACCTACGTCCTATCGTCATCTTTGTCGCCTACTTCCTGTCATCTTCGTCGTGGCCTAGGTCCTGTCATCCTCGTCGCCTACATCCTGTTGTCGTTGTCGTCGCCTACGTCCTGTTGTTGTTGTCTACATCCCATCGTCGTCCTTGTCCCCTAAGTCCTGTCAACATTGCCTACGTCCTGTCAGCGTCGTCTACATTACATCCTGTCGTCATCGCCTACGTCCTGTCAGCGTCGCCTACATCACATCCTGTCGTCATCGCCTACGTCCTGTCAGCGTCGCCTACATCACGTCCTGTCGTCATCGCCTACGTCCTGTCAGCGTCACCTACATCACGTCCTGTCGTCATCGCCTACGTCCTGTCAGCGTCACCTACATCACGTCCTGTTGTCATCGCCTACGTCCTGTCAGCGTCACCTACATCACGTCCTGTCGTCATCGCCTACGCCCTATCAGCGTCGCCTACATCACGTCCTGTCGTCATCGCCTACGTCCTGTCAGCGTCACCTACATCACGTCCTGTCGTCATCGCCTACGTCCTGTAAGCGTCGCCTACATCACGTCCTGTCGTCATCGCCTACTTCCTGTCAGCGTCGCCTACATCACGTCCTGTCGTCATCACCTACATCCTGTCAGCGTCGCCTACTTCACGTCTTGTCGTGACATGTGGTCTGCATAGCTTTAAAACAACGCAGACCACAAGTGCTGTCACAAACGTATCTTGTCTCAGAGAAAGGAGAGAGTTTGGTTAGATTTGGTGTTTTGGGGGATTCGTTAGGTTGATTTAAAAAAACGTAGAAAACTCACGTTCCATGAGCGTTTGTCTCAGCAACATCAACAACACCTGAAGAGTAAAATATGAAAACGCTCTCTTCATGAACAGGTCGAGCTCCTTACCTTTCTCCAGAATATCTTCAGCTCCTTCCTCCCACTGATCTTCCTCGTCCTCATACTCATCGTCCACATCTAGACGGAGAGGACAGACACAGAAGACAAGTATTAAACTACCATTAAAGCTCCTTTTGTCCCTGAGAAGCAACAGGAAGTGACATCAGATAAAGACCGAAGGAGTACTCGGTCCCTACCGGCTTCGTCCAGGATGAAGCCTCCGTGTCTCGGCTTCTTCCTCGGACGGTCATCGTCGTCCTCCTCCTCCTCTTCATCGTACTCCTCCTCATCTTCCAGGAGGTCCTCCCCCTCCTCCTCTGCTACCTTGTCGCTGCCCACGGGGCTGTTGGTCTCCTCCTGGAGACGGATCACAACAAATAAACAGTCAGTGGTGGACGAAGTACTGTGGTTTAAAGTACTAGTACTACACTGTCAAAATACTGTGAAGTATTCAGATCCCTTATTCAAGTAAAAGTACAACATTGTAAAGACATTGTGAAGTATTCAGATCCTGTACTGAAGTCAAAGTACTACACTGTCAAAATAAAGTCCTGACGAGAAAATGTTACTTTAGTAAAAGTATGTAACTTTAAGTATAATACAATTATACAAATGTCCCCTGTGACTGTTCTACTACTATGTATGATTCCATTAGATTATTATTAGTCAAACATTAATGTAAACAAACATTAATAACAGACGTCTGCAGTATTTATATCCACGAGCGGTTTAGAGGTGTTATCTTCTGTTATCTTCTGACACTTTGTTCCACTTTAAGACCTCACATTAAATCACAATGTTTACCTGCAGCCAGCTAGCATCACTTAGCTTAGCAGCTAGCATCACTTAGCTTAGCAGCTAGCATCACTGAGCTTAGCATCACTGAGCAGCTAGCATCACTGAGCAGCTAGCATCACTTAGCTTAGCATCACTGAGCAGCTAGCATCACTTAGCTTAGCAGCTAGCATCACTGAGCAGCTAGCATCACTGAGCAGCTAGCATCACTTAGCTTAGCAGCTAGCATCACTTAGCTTAGCAGCTAGCATCACTGAGCAGCCAGCATCACTTAGCTTAGCAGCTAGCATCACTTAGCTTAGCACCACTGAGCTTAGCATCACCTAGCAGCTAGCATCACTTAGCTTAGCAGCTAGCATCACTTAGCTTAGCACCACTGAGCTTAGCATCACTGGGCAGCTAGCATCACTTAGCTTAGCATCACTGAGCTTAACAGCTAGCATCACTTAGCTTAGCATCACTGAGCAGCTAGCATCACTTAGCTTAGCATCACTGAGCAGCTAGCATCACTGAGCTTAGCAGCTAGCATCACTGAGCTTAGCATCACTGAGCAGCTAGCATATCACTTAGCATCACTGGGCAGCTAGCATCACTTAGCATCACTGAGCATCACTGAGCAGCTAGCATCAGCTAGCATCACTTAGCATCACTGAGCAGCTAGCATCAGCTAGCATCACTTAGCATCACTTAGCAGCTAGCATCAGCTAGCTTAGCGGTTAGCATCAGTTAGCTCACCTCGTTGTCCTCCACCTCCTCGGCCTCTCCGTCGCTGCTTCCCCCGCTCTGGTTGTCGGAGAAGTCGCTGTCATCGCTGTCAGACATCTTGTAGTCAGAAGAACCTTAAAACACTAAAGAATAAACACAGAAACACACAGAGAGAGTCACTAGCAGCCTCACTCAGAGTCACAGAGAGTCACTAGCAGCCTCTCTGGAACAGCCACCAGGCTACAGGCTACAGTCTGAATCAACAGCAACAACAGCCGAGCAGCTAGCAGCTAGCTCCGGAAGCAGAGCATGCTAACGTAGTTTACATCAATATCTCCTGAACAGCTCCAGTCAGAGGTTCTCCGCTGAGCTCCGCCGCTGCTGCTCACCCGGGTTCAGCCTCGCTGCTGATCGATATCTCTGTAAATGATCAATTACAGTCAATATGAGCTGATTTACACCAGTCTGAAGCTTAGCGCGTCTTCTTGGAGAGACGCGAGATTTCACCAAGCTGCGTGAACTCTCGCGGGTTTTTTTGGATAGTGGTTTGGTCAAAAAAAGGGGAAGAGGTCTCACTCTGCCTCCATTTTTGAAAATTAGATAGATAGATAGATAGATAGATAGATAGCTAGATAGATAGATAGATGACTGAATGTTTTTTCATGCTTTCAGCTTTTAGAAAGTCCTCTTTACTAATAAATGTTATTTTGTATAGTTTTCACATATTTTACTGTATTTTTGGGATATTTTTCATATATTTTTTTAACTATTATTTCACGTTTTATTAATAATTTTCATACATTTTTCAGATATTTTTTCTCATATTTCTGAATGGTCTTTCATGCCTTTAGATAGATAGATAGATAGATAAATAGATAGTAACTTTATTGATCCCGAGGGAAATTCAAGTTTCCAGCATCACAGTTCCATAGTGCAAAACATGTTAGTAAAAAG
>CAKAKR010061228.1:2805-23256 GCA_916700685.1 Adelosebastes latens | reverse complement strand
TGAACAAAAATCTGATGTTTTAAAATCCATAACATCCTTGTTTAAAGGTGCAGTATGTAGGATTTGGCGGCATCTAGCGGTGCGGTTGCAGACTGCATCCCAATGAAAATTTGTCCTTGCTGTGCCAAGCACTTAGGAGAACTACAGTGGCCGAGGTGAAAACGTAAATGTCTCCATCTAGAGCCAGTGTTTGGTTGGTCCGTTCTGGGCTACTGTAGAAAGATGGCGGCCGGCTCCGTGAAGAGGAGCCGCTCCATATGTAGATATGAACGGCTCATTCTAAGCTAACGAAAACAATTCTTATTTTCAGGTGACTATACACTAAAGATAACACATTTAATATTATATTCCATTTGTGACAATAGATCCCCCTAATTACTACATCTGTGGCTGACACATTTGAGCAACAACTGTAACTTAATTTCCAAAGTCACTTGAATGTCAAACTCTAGTACTTTTAAATACTGTCAGAGTTTTGTTTGGAGACATTTAATGACTCATAATGCCAAAGGCATGTTTTTGTACTTTTTTGAACATAACTTTGGTAAAATGTGTAGTACAGATTAATCATGCCTTGGTTTTCAATTATTAGTGTGGTCAAGACGAGAGTAAATTTAATTCAAGTTAACCGAAATGTTTACATCGTTGATACGTCGAGATTGTGGTCATCAAAGTGTGTTACAGAGTGTGAAACGTTTGGATATGTAAAGAAAATCAGTGTAAATAAAAGTGAAAACTAGTTTTGGTGCTCATGTACTGGACTTTATTGACATTAAAGCAATAGGAGGTGCACAGTAAATTTTTAATACCTTACAATATGATCCAAATCCATTGCCTTATACATAAACATGGCTTGTCAGCACAATTCTTGGGTAAGTCGATGTTTCTTACTTATTTTAGCTGTTACTTATTTAAGTGAAGGGGGGGGGGATCAATTACAACCTATCTAAAAAGGTTTGCTTTTGCCAATTTGAGAAAACATTAAAAATCCACTTGTTTCATATTCCATATTGAGGATTGAAAATAAGCAGGCCACATTCGCACCGTTACTCCAAATTCTGGGTGAGATGAAACTCACGAGCTTTTCTTTAGTGCTTAAATATTAATACTTGTAAACCACGTGAAGCGTCGTAGAGAAAGGTCTGCTTCGATGAATTTATTGTGCAGTTTAGGCCAGGTCTAAATCAAATACTTCAGCATCAGCGTGGGCTATAGGTTCTTCTTAGTAGATTTCATTATCCTAGCACAAAAAAAAAACTAAAAAGCCCATCTAACTAAGAGGTAGAAACACAGGCAACTTTGAAACGTTACGGCGGCACACCAATGATTACAACTTTTTAAAATATTGTAACATTAGGAGGATCATGAGTACTGCAACCACTCATGTGATAAAAGACAAGAAAGAGGGACAGACGGGAGGAATCACAAAAAAAGGGAAGATGCTCATCAGCGACTACGAAGAGCACTTTTATTAATAATAATAAAAAAAAAGGGTAAACAAGTTTTTAGTAAGCATATGTTGACTAAACGCATCTTAATTCATTTAATTTCAGCTTATGCTTCGCTCTCACTTTAGTGAGCTTCCTCGCCATCCGTCATACGTTCTGAGACAAAGGCTGGATGCCACATATTGTCTTTGATTATCACTATATGGATCACGCTGCAGCCTGTTTGGTGACTTAAATCCCCTCTGCTAGGATAACATGAGTGAGATGGAAGGGAATCCAGGCTGGGCCTTTACAGAAGATCACCGTAACAGGTCACTGACGACACCTTTTGTTAATAGCCGGATGCTTTTAACTAGCATTAGCGAAGATGACCACTAATTTGATTTATTTAGGGGGAAAGCCTACGCATTCTTAAATTAAGCTACTGGGGAAGGTTTAAATCAGTAAAAACTGAGTGGAAATGAAGAAAAAACATGCAATACAGTGAAAAAAAGTTATAAACTTCAGTCAGAGCAAAAAAAAAAAAAAAAATAAACACATGGTTGAGCCACTCCAGACTTCAGAATTCATGTAGCTGATCAGGACACAGAATCAAACATCCTTTAGGCAACAGATCAAATGATGCTTCACAGCCCATCGTCGCGGTGCGGGTGGTAACACATGAGGCCCTACAGGTACAAGCTTTCGGTTTATATTTGTAAGTGCCACGTGGTAGTGGTTAAATTAAGAATGGAGTTAAATAAAGGAAAGGCGAGTGTACTAATAGAGATAAGGTCGATCTTCTACACCGTGACGCTTCTTCTTGGTTTCTCAATCGGCTTCGTCCTCAGACTCCTCCTCCTCCGCCGTCTCCAGCCAGGTGAGCCACTGGTTGACCTGACGGAAGGGAGAAATCACGTCAGTCTTGTACAAAAATGTTTATGAATAGCTCAGGATATTCAGCCACACAAATCAAATCTCTTTTCATGAGAGCAATCCCACGACTGAAGATGTTTGAGGAACCTCCCCCTGTGATGGTAATACTGTACCTGGAATAAAGATTTTCCTTTTCCAGGGAATTCTTGGGTAATGTCTTCTTTCCATGCAAGGAAGGCTTCTTCTTCAATGATCTCCATGTCGTAGAAGTTGACAAAGTAGCGCAGCAGCATGCCTTAGTGGAAAGATTAAAAAAAAAAAAAGTGTTAAATGAATGTTTCCACTAAAAAACATTATTTGATGTTTAGGGCGTGTGTCCATATAGCGTTTTCAATAAAGAATCGCTGGCAGGACGCTGGGGAGAGTTCCATCCCGGCACTTCATCAAAAAAGCGCTCCCACTGCGTGTGGGTTTTGTATCTGTGACAGCAATATCTTGACAACATATCACCACTCTAACTGCCGTTGAATGATAGCATCGGCCCTTTGCATTTTATCATCTATTTGGAATACTATGTTTGTTTGACATCGTTTTTTCGCCATGAGCTGCAAACGGAGGATTGCCTGAAAAGGAGCGTCAGTGACGTCACCAGCGGTTGTCTGAAAAGTTTTCCCTACAAGCTCCCGGAGCAGCCGCACAATAAAGTCGGGGCGCTCTGAAAAAAAAGACGCTGGGTGCGGCGCTTTTTATCTGGTGGCCGCATACGCTCTCTCATCATTGGGAACTGGGAAAAAAAGCCACTTGGTGTTCAGACAACTAGAATTACCGCCTCACGGTTGTACGCCTCCGCCAACCAGTCAAGTTGCATTTTACATCCATGTCAGTCCAAAAAGGCATCATATAATCCTATTAGACTTCTGTGAAACGGTCATAAATTATTATTTTATGGCCAAAAACATGTTTTGTGAGGTCACAGTGATCTTGACCTTTGACCACCAAAATCTAACCAGTTCATCCTCGAGTCCAGGTGAACGTTTGTGCCAAATTTAATAAATTCCCTCCCGGCTTTCATGAGATATCATGTTCACAAGAATGGGTCGGATGTACGTATGGACAGACGGACAACGCGGAAACATAATGCCTCCAGCCACAGCTGTCGCCGGCGCTGAGGCATAAAAATGCCTTTCTAAGAAAAATGGTAGTAATAGTGCATTAAAATCATTGTTTTATCCAGTTGCTGCTGTGTCCTTTAAATACCAGTCAATATCCATTCTTTTACATTAATACATTTGACCAAGAATTATGACCAAATTATTGACCTACCATGACATGTGGCTGCTGCATGCAAATCAAAATATTTGGTTAACAACAGCTATATCTGTCTAGCTCTAGTGGATTGCCCAAGACTCGGGGGGTACTGTACCTTTAGGGAACGTGCTGGTGTTGCAGTGCACCTGCAAGGCGTAGAGGGCGCTGACCTGCAGCTCGGTGTGGTCGTGCAAGAACTTCTGCATGACGGGCTTGAAGGCCAGCAGCAGCTGTTTCTCCTGCTCCAGCTGCTCTTTGGAGGGGGCCGCCAGCTGCTCATCGCCCTCCGTCATGCACAGCTCCTGGGAGATGTACTGGAGGAAACTGAGAAAAGATCACAAGGCAGTGGTCGATTACACGAAGGGCCTTTCTCATCGAAGTCGTGTCATTTCCAATATATGGTCTTGCATTTCCTTCAATTTATACACCTTTGCAGTAAATACAAGACCAACACCATGACTTCAGCCTCCTCCTCAATACTTCTATGTGCAAAAAACAGAACTGCCTAATTTACCTAATATTTGCCTCAGCAGTTTAGTGATTATTCGACTGTCAAAAAATTAATTGGCAACTATTTTGAGACGCGATTAATCATTTAAGTAATTTTTCAAAAATGACAAACATTTGCTGGTCCCAGCCTCTCCAGTATAGGATTTTTTTCAGTTTGAAATAATTGTAGCCTGAATATCGTTGAGTTTTGAACTGTTTGTCAAAAGAAACAAGACATTTGAAAAAATCACTTTGGGGTGTGTGAAACATTTTTACTCTTTTCTGACATTTTATAGACCGAACGATTAATCAAGAATAGGGATGGGATATAGGATTTTATCACGATACACTCACGATAAGTTGATCGTGGTGAATTTGATTTGATCGTGAATATCCCAGGCAATAAAACTCATCAGGGGTCGAAAAAGGTAACAAAGATGCAAACACATTTATCATATAAATAAGGAACATTTCTTTTTTTTTTTTTTGCTTTTGCCTATTTAGGCACCCTTTTAGACAACAGGTCACTCACAAAAGGCTATAAAACTGAAAAGCATCTATAATTCAATAAAATGGAAAAATACTAAAAATAAATAGAATAATAGAAAATAAAACTGGTGCATTAGGAGAACTTTCCATTCACGTGTGCAATACATGCATCAATCTTTCTTTGCGTTAGCGATACAAAAATAAGTGGACTATGATGGAATAATTGACTTTCGTCTGTGTGACGGAGCACTTGCACCCATTTTTTTTATGATAATTGGGATACTGTTGTGAATCGCAATTTTTTTGGCCAGGACAATTGTGACATGACATTTTCAGATGGTCCCATGCCTAATCGAGAATATAATGGGTGGATGAATTGATAATTTAAATAATCTTTAGCAGTTGCAGCCCTAGGCAGTGGGAATGCAAATTTTGCATTAAAAGTTATATTATAGGCACTAGCTGGTCAAAGAAAAGCCTGAAACACAGACCACTTTTACTGTTCTCACACTCAAATGCTCATTACGTAATTGATGAACTTAAATTGAGCCTCCATCAAAAGTAACTTGAAAAACATCTGCTGTATATTTACCTGGTCATGAGGATGTTGACAAAGCCTTTATCGGTGTGAAGCTTGGGCGAGATGTTGTCTTTAATCCACTTGTAGATGGACTGTGGAGAGGGGTCTGCCTTAATCTGTTTCAGCAGCTCCTTCTCCAGCTTCAGCAGCGGGAACAGGAAGCTCAGGCCCTTCCCATCCAGGATCTCCAGCATGCGGTCCTTGTTCTGATCGATTTCTGCCAAGAACAACAAGTCAGGTGTTCAGAGGAGGTCACAATGGTAACAACTGTCCTCCTCAGTGGGATGTGTTAGGGCAGTGTCTGTAAAGATTTAATCCGTTTGGATGTTTATGTCTGTAGCAAGAATGTAAAAGTACCTGGGAGCATCTTCTGCATGTTGACCTTGCTCTGCTGGAAGAGGTCGGTGAGCCACTCTCGGTCCTTCAGCTTGGCCGTCTGTTGCAGGCAGAGCAGGAAGAGGGGGAAGTGCGTGCCGTTCTCCAGCGGGTGAGCCAGCTCCGCCACGCTCACAAGCTCTGCGATGATGGCCCGAGCCGCAAACTGGGCCAGGTAGGACTTCACCAGGGGCACGTCCAGCTCGATCTTAGGGCACTGGTCCAGGACGTTGAGGAAAGCCTGCGAGAGAGGGAGGAAAATGCCAGAGCATGAATAATGATGCAGTCCCCTTCTGGTCTCCATCAGTGACAAATGTGTTAAGATTAATTACAGCTACCTCTATGGGCAATTTGTTACGATTCAAAAAACGTCAAACTCAATTGTGAGATGGTTTTGTTTCCTCCTCCTTTTAAGCAAATCCCTGAGATATTGTGCTGGATTTTTATTTATGCAATTATTACTAGTAGAGACCAGTAACCGCTACTGTAACCCAGTACAATTATGTCTTTGTAATTTTAATACTTTTTGTGATATTCTTTTTGATTTTTAGAGATTACATAAACTAAATTGACACCACATGAACACGAAGACCTTTCGAGCATAAAAATGATAATAACAAAAATACAAATAAATAAATAAAATAAATAAAAATAATAAGAAAAATAAATAAATACAAAATTAGATCAATATACAGATTACATCATAGACAATTGGGAGGTAATGATTACACTAGTATTTTTCTAATTCTTATTTACACAAGATCAGGTCTAAAGTTTGAGACGTATACTTTCCATTTTGTCCAGTTAATTTAAGTAAAATGTCAACAGTTTACTTAAAACATGCGTCAGTGTAGTTTGAGTCGGATATAAAAGGAATGCTGGATGCGTCTACCTGCATGAAGTTCTCTCCAGTGATGAGGCCCTCGCTGCGGAGCGTGTGGATCAGAGTGCTAGCGTGCTCCTTGTCCTCATCGGGACGGTCCAGAGAGCACACGATGATCTTACTCAGCATCTCCGGCAGGAAGTGCTTGGGAGCCTTCATCTCTCGCGCGCCGCTCACAGCCTCAGTCAGGTTCTTGCTGTTCAAGTACTCAGTCACGATCGCCTCCTGAAGTGGAGAGTGGAGCACACAGAAATGAGCTTGGGGCCAGTTTGATCACCAAATGTGAATAATGAAAACTGATTTATGCTCTTCACAACACAGAAGTGATACTTTTAAAAGACAAGCAGTTAATAATTCTCTAATGATTTAAACCAACTCTGTGGTCTAAAGAAAAGGAGAAAAAAGGAAATTGTTCCAAGTCAATAGTCTTAATTTACTACATTATTTACCTTTTTGGCACATGGTACAGTCTTTAGGACGAGTTTGGGAAGGTTCGTTCAACATTTTCTAACCGACTGGTGCGGTCAGTATGAAAATGTAAGTTGTGGCCGTTTTATTGCATTCCTGATTTCTCCTCTTTATTGCACTCCTTACTGGTTTTACTGTGCCCAATTAAATTTGTATTAAACCTCCCCATTGTTCATATATTGCAGCAGTTCTGGAAAAGACATACAATTTTTGTTTTGCCTACCGTCATTTTAAGCAGCTCCTCCTTGGCAGGAGGAGGTTTCTTGTTTATCTTCTGAGGTTTCTCTTGGATGGGCGGAGGGTTGGTCTTCAGGCCAAGTTGTGGAGGCTGAGCCAAAAGGTCAAGTGATTATTACAGATAGAGTTCCACCAATAAACCAAAACATTTCATCAGAATTCCTACAGCTTAAGGCAAGTTAGATTTTAGACTTTTAAAGACTTTTTTATTGCCACCCGGAATGAAATTTAAGACCAATTTTATAATAACCGTGCTGAATTTGAAAAACACTGCATAAAATACACCAGGCCTCGTATACAGGGCCTTGTACTCAGCCGTACTGCGAAATCTTGGTTGAACAGAAAATGTCCAGGGTACAGTGACAGCAAGCTAGCAGACAGTGGATCCTCTGCTCTGAGCATCCCCACCGGAAACTAAATATGAGCGTTGTTGGTTCAGCTATCCGAATCTGCGTGACGTAAATGCGAGAGGTATTTGGTAAATTATTTTTTATAAAATAGATGTTAGCAATTATTTTGAGATTTTACAATGCAATAAAAAAAAGGTTCATAAAATCTTACTCCTAAGCATTTTTAAGACATTTTGAAAGATTGACTTAAGACATTTTAATACCAATTAAGGCCTTATTTTTTGATTCATGAATTCAATGACTTTTAAGACTTTTCAAGGATCCGCTGGAACCCTGTTATGATGATTAGGGTTTGGCCAGGCTTCTTGTTTCCTTTCACATGCTCATTGTCATAAAAACTTTTTCTCAAAACTTTAATTTTCTTTAACACTTTTTTTTCCTATTATTTAATTGTTTTCTACCCTCTTATCTAGGTTTATGTAAAATAATCTAGTGGCAAACTGTGAGTAGGGCTCATCTCTTACCTGTCCCAGAGGGGGGGTTTGAGTGCGTGGGGGCTGAGCGCTGGGAGGCATCATGGTGGGGATCTGGGGCTGGAGCTTGGGTACCTGGTTCTTGTTGAGGAGGAATGACTGAGCAGGCCTGAGGCTGATCTGTGGGACCAGCGCCATGAACACAGAGCATACATTAGGATTTGACATGCTCTTTAAAACATTTTTAAAAATCGGAACATCGGCTACATCCATGCCCTCATATCTCATAATCGCAGTCAGTGGACCAGCTACCAGTTTGGAGAAAAGAGGAGGAGGAGTGGAGGGAGAGATAAGAAAGATGGATATCAAAGATAGAGAACAAGGTAGAGGAAAGACTGGTAGCAGGTTGTGTTCCTCAGAATAACGCGTCTTTTTATAATCACTGGGCATGAAGACTTAAACACCGGCAGGCAGGACTGCACCATACAGCCACTGATGCTGGTGTGATTCTATCTTAAACGACAAAGGATTTGGCTCTGGAGGCTGATGATCCACTTTATGAAAGTGTAATTATAAGCTTCAAGCTTGATGACAAAATGTTTTTGTCCATATCCTGCAACCCAGCTACAACTAGTTCTAGTTACCTCATCTGCATTGAGCTGTCCTTTCTTGCTGAATCGTGGAGGCATGTCCTTGGACTGGACCTGCTGCTGGGCCAGGTGGTTCTGGTTCTGGTTGAGGAAATGCTGGTTCTGAACCTGTTGAAAGTCACATGGGCAAAGTGGATCACTTTCTTAAGCTTTTGACCTCAGGATTTGTAGAGAAACAGAGATCGATCAACTGTTTGCCTGAATGATATTAATGTTGTTAGCAGGATTACCTGGTTGGACTTAACAAAAGACTTTGGCCCCGCGTCGAACTGTGACTGTGGCTGAGGGGCGATGTGGCCACTGTGGCCGTTGAAGAGCGGGTTGGTGCGATGGCGTCCCATAGTGGGCGAGTACCTATCCTGAATAACCCCCGGGCCAGTTCCAATCCCACTGCCTGAGTAAGCAAAGTAAAAAGATGATGTTAGAGATTTTACACAGTGGAGTGGGTCCAATCAGGAGAAACATTGGAGTATTACAGGATATGAAATGACCATCCCAAGCTAATCATAAAAGCAGATCAAACTATTTTTTATCACTTTTAGTTTAGTTTAGTTGCGTTAAATTTTGACGAGGAGAAACTTGCATGGCCATTTTCAAAAGGGGTCCCTTGACCTCTGACCTGAAGATATGTGAATGAAAATGGGTTCTATGGGTACCCACGACATGCTCACTTACTGATAATCACATGCAGTTTTGGGCAAGTCATAGTCAAGTTAGCACACTGACAGCTGTTTTTGCCTGTTGGGCTTTTATTGTTTTGTTTTGGTAACTGATTTTTAATAATAAATATATACATACATTTGCATAAAGCAAGCATATTTTCCCACTCCTATGTTGATAAGAGTATTAAATACTTGACAAATCTCCCTTTAAAGGTACATTTTGAACAAATACAAAATTTGATTCGTACCACAACAACTTCTAAATGGGTTATTCTTGAGGCAAATTAATGATTTTAACCGGCTTTGTAATGCTGGTAAGAATTTAAAAAGCGAGTCCAGATTGAACATCGACAACATGATACCGAAATTAAAACATGACGAGATGTGGCTACGCAGGTCGAGACAGCGAGGAATAAAGCCCATACCTGGCATCTGCCCAAACATATCGGCCAATCCCCCGAGAGTCTCCCTGTCCAGTTTCATTCTGTTGGGCATGAAGGGGCTTTCCAGGAAGAAGTCCATCCTCATCCCCTGAGACATGGGTGCTGGGATGAAAACACCCAAATCCTACAGGAACACACAGAAAAGAGATCATTAAATTGTCCAATAACATGATTACAAGTTCAACCCAGAGCTCGACTAGAATTTCTAACTTTAACTCGAGGGAGTTCCACACTCCATACTAAACTACATGATTGTTATCAAGCCAGAAACTTAATTACATCCTGTGCATATTGTATCATCAGGACAATGTCCTGCTGACTCACACTCCTCACAATAGGTTGCCTGCTGATGTGCAGAAACTGGTTCTTTGTTTGGGAGAGAGCGTTTTAATGGTACAAGTTTATTCATGGAGCCCTTTAACACCTCAGCCTCTGATGTTGGACATTAACTATTAATCATGCCAAAATGTGGGCGATCTGAACAATGAGCATCATCATTTCTCACCGCACTCACTTTCACTGCATCCTGACGGATCTGGTGAATCGTCTTTGGTCCGTTGTCGATGAAAGCCTTGCGGGGGACCCAGTTGTTTTCTCGAAGTTCCACTGTGTCTTGCAGCAAGAAGCGGATCCTAGCGGGCAACTCCTTGTTGTTCATTAAGGATCGCATACGGCCAAAATACTGATCCATTAAAGACTGGAGAAAAGGATGGAGAGAGAGAGAGGAGGCAGGGGGTGAGAGGACAGGCAGAGTTTGTATGTACAGTACGGCAGCAGGATTTAACACTGGCTGTGAGCCAAGTGGGGCTTTAGGTGAGCTTAGACCATGACCTGAAATGACAGTCGATCCAGGCAGGACCACAAAGGCACAGGGAAAAGAGGCTGGCAGAGTAAAAAAAAAAAACTAGCCAGCCAAAACAAGAATGTAAAATGTCTGGTTTACCACCCTACCATTTTCTAGAAATTTAAAGTTATTGACTAAAGCTTTATTATTATTTATAGTACTATATTTCTTTTGATTTATGTCATGTCTGATGAACACTTAATCAGTCATACACCACATATCCACTGCTGCCGTTATAATTATAATTTACAATGTTTAATGCACATTATTAGATTATAATTTACAGTGCACATATTGTAATATTTGCATATCTATCACTGTAAATATAAATCCTACTCAGTGTACATACAGTACATATTCACATGTACATACTGTACATAATCATCCAGTCATCCACGTATATCCATCCAGTATTTATTTCTTTGCATTATTTGTATTGTTTACAACTTACAGAGCACTTGATGTGGATATAGACATTTTATTTCTACTTTTAATCATTATATTCCTATTCTATTGTTGAAAAACAATTGCAATTTTTAAAAAAAATCTTTTTAATATATTGCTTTTAGTGTTGAGCTGACCCGTTCTCTCATCCTAAACATTTCATTGTACCGTTGTACCTGTGTGTTGCACATGACAAATAAAACTGAAACTTGAACTTTAGGGTTTTACTTCTGCATGCAAAAGCATAAATAACTGAGTCACTTATAAAAAAGTTATGAAAAAGCATTTCAAAAATTGTCCCCGCGTGTTGAATTTGACATGTTCCGCACACCATATACAGCCTCCCCAGATGGTTATGGTGACATTAAAAGCCTGGAGCAGTTACCTTTGCTTTATCATGGTCAAGTCTCGGCCCCACTGTTCTCATTATCTGACAGAGGCACTCCAGATCCTCCCCCATATCCTTGAGCTGGACTCTCTTCTTCTTTTCCAGAAGCTTCAGAAAAGATTAAGGAGAGAAGGAAGGCAGATGGGGGTCATACACGGTACTCGACTCTGGTTTTCATGAAGGTATGCAGGATTTCTTTTGATTCGAACCCTTGATGTGCCTTCGAAATTTTCAAAGGAAGTGAATTTCAAACGCACACAAAAAAGGGGAGAAAGTGCACGTACTGTTTTGATGCACTTATGAAGGATAGATTCGTGGATGAGGTCGAGTTTGCCAAGTTCCCCGATGAATTTAATGTTGCCAAGCATCTTGACCTTGGCAATGGAACGCTGCTCCTCCTCCTCAGAAGTAAGAGGGTTGTCATGTTTGTCATAGACTGAAGTGAGAGGAGAAACAGAGGTTAGTAGTGGACAGGCGATGATGAAATGAGCTAAAAGATTCTCAAGACATGAACTTACTTTCAACATTTCTGGTGCGGTTTTCAAATTCATCTTGAAGTTTGGAAATCAGCAGTCTTCTGAAGGTCTATAATAGCAAAATAAGTTTCATTTTACAATTGAGTTGCAGGGAGGTATTAATAACGACAGCAATATAATCATAAAGAGAAAAAAAACAGCTTTTATTGCAGGAAGAGTGAGGCAGAGAATAGTAATGACTGTAGTGATAAATGAGGAGAACAAATGCACTCAAGGCTTGAACATTTATTTAACTATGCGGCAAAATGTGAGCAGCCACACTTACTGTGCTCTGCTTTTGGGATGTTTGGATCTCAGATGAAGGGCCATCAAAGTTTGGTGCGTCCTCTGCCAAACGCAGACATAGCTGAGCATAGAGCGAGCTATACTTCGGCTCTTCTAGGGCTTTGTCTACAATCTGAACCCCGGCGAGGGAGGGAGGAGAGAGAGGGGAGAAACCAGAGAGGGACCACTCAGGTCATTAAAACGTGGATGAGAATGAGTCACTCAGAGCAGCCTGCCAAGAGTGGATGAATAAATTTCCATTTAGCGGAGGACTTAAGAATAAAAATGTTCTCTTACCAGCAAGATGATTCCTTTAAGGACGAGTTTTGAATCTACGCCCACGTTCAGGAGCTCAAGGCATAGCTTGTCAAACTTCTCAGGCGTGAGTTTGTTGAGTATGCTAGAAAAATAAAAACAAGAGGGGAAGGGAGAGGTGGCGAGATAAGGAAGTCAGTACGATTATGCAAGATCGAGTTGTTGTCATAACATACTGTTATCAAGAAGGTTTTCCCGTATGCTTAGTTGCATGTGGCGGTGTGCCACAGGACAACCTCAGCAAAAGAAATTCCATCCTGATTTAAAAACAAAACAAAACTTGCCCAGTTGCCCTCCCTCAATTCCCTCAACTGGGTTTATGATCAGTCCCTCCTTGACCAGAAGGCTGACACTCAATGACTTTTAAGACATGCACCAATACCCCTTTTTCCACCAAAATTAGCGCATATATGCGTGTTCTTTAAACGCAGGAAAACCCGCTAAAAATAGGCGATGATTTCCCATCGCTAGTAGACAAGTATGCCTACTCTGGTGTGACAAATTTGACGTCACAAACACGCCGGAAAAACAGGGTTAGTAAACAGTAGTAAACAGACAAGTTTTGCATAAAGCACAGTCAATCTTAGCACTTAAGTGCTTACTCTGGAGATTCTATGTAAAGCTGCAGGCAAAGTGGAGCAACTGAACTATTTCTCTTTGCTCTACTTTTAAGTTAATGCAACCTATGTTTCCTGCGTCAGACCCATGAAAAACACAGGTTTGTTCATGGTCACTGCATCAGTCTGACAGGAGCATTAAAGATACCAAGCAGCAAGACTGCTGGTTTGAAGCTGGGTATTTGTTTTAAGTTAATGTTAAGTCAAAGTCAGTCAATTATTGTATCATACTGCATCACGTCTCAGCTGTAATCTTTCAAAAATGATCCATCGACCGTTTTATAATCATTCACCACCTAACCACTCCTTCACAGTTCTGTGAGAAAGCTGCAGCATATCACTTTGTTTGCTGTGACACAGTGCAACAGAGCCAATTAATAATGCTTTATGAATCCACAGGCTTTGTTTACTAAATCTCATTATCCACGTTGGCTTTCTCATTCTTTACTGGCTCTGGCTTTTTACAGAGAGCACTGTGTGAGTTCATGTTAGACACCTTGATTTTCTGATCAGGCATTTAGAAAAGCATGTTAGCAACAAGAGGAATCACACCCTGGATGATGAGGAGGGAGATCCAGAGGTTACCTTTTTTTTATTTTGGTATATATTACAAAAGGAAAACAGCAATTTGATCTAAATGTGGCTAAATGATTGTACATAGATTTAACATGTGCAGTAGTTTACTTAATTTCTCTGAGCTCAGATTGCAGAGTCTAACGTATGCCTCCTGTTTTGGCCACCAGCTAGTCTACATTCTTGAAGGGAATTCTGTCATCTCTTCATATTTTGTACTTGTAAACATCACCTGACAGAAGGGAACAGGGCTTAAGTGCCTTTAGCAAAACACATGCCATCTTAGTGATTGCAAAACTACTGCAATTCAACACTCACAACATGTCCCTGTTGGACTACATGAAGAAATGTAAAAATCATGTAAGACGCGACTGATAAACTCCTGATCTTGACTTCGATAGATTCAGTGGAAGACCTTTGATTTTCTGACAGCAATTAGAAAATTTCTTTAATTGGGACATATCATGCTCATTTACAGGTTCATACTTGTATTTAGGGTTTCTACTAGAACAAGTTTAATGCTTCAATGTTCAAAAGACACATTCTTTCTCATACTGTCTGTCTGAATAAACCTGTATTCACCCTCTGTCTGAAACGCTTTAGCGCTGGTCTCTTTAAGCCCCCCCTCCTGAAAAAGCCCAGTCTGCTCTGATTGGCTTGTGAGAAAAATATGGTGCACCTTTGCAAAGGTAGTTCTCAAGCTGTGGGCGGTATATTCTAATGAGCCTGTATGTGACATAGGAAGGGGAGTTAAATCTGAATGGCTTGTTGAATCACATGTTTTCTGATCTAAGCAGCCCAAAAAAAACTGACTGGGTTGTCTTATTTCACAGTTTGTGGGTTGGTCGGCAGTCCAGATACCCAAATATATGAGCACAAGCACTGAAAATGCGAGTTTTTCACGAGATGTCCCCTTTAAGTCAACCTGACCTCAAGTCCTGTAACCTTTTTCATAGACACTGTTCCAAATTTTAAAATTATTGTTCAAAAATTGACTGGCATTTTCCTTCAGGAGAGCTCTTCTGGCAATCATGCATTAAATTTGGCAAGCCAAACCACACTCACTGTTAACCCTATCAACTCTGCAATAGAAATGGTCCGCCAGTGCCTACTCTGGTATTTTTGCTTATTTCATAAGTTAAGTTACAACTTAAAATTTTCCGTATCCCTAATATCTGTACAACCTAAACTAAAAGATTATATAATTATATATAATTGTCAATAAACGATAATAATTGACAAAAGTATTGAAATTGGGTCATTGATTAAAAAAATACAAAAATCTGAGATGGCTTTTCATATAATATTACTAAATAAACACACAAAACATATTGATCCAACATATTTCTAAATGTAGAAACATATTTCTTAACACTCGCAAGTTATTTGAACTATGCACAATTTTTTAGTTTTTGAGATAAAATTTTTGAGAATTTTTAAGAATGAATGCTCTAGCTATTTATTTTACATTGATTTAGCAGCATTTAACAGCGATCTCCCACAGCCGCCTGCGGGGCAATACTCTGGCGCCACCGTGCATTTTACCATCGGTACCGCACGTAATGACATCATAACGAGCATATAACATGATGATGCGAAAGACCGAAGCCTTGTCTTTCTGTTGCAAAAAAGAATGAATGCTCTAGCTAGTAGGGTTTATATTTTACATTGACTTAAACAGGATCATGCAAACCGTGATCTCCCGCTGCCGCCTGCGGGAAGTCTATTTTTTTAAGGGTTAAGCAGATGGGTTTTCTAAATTTTGCAAGAAAGCGATCAAAATTCTTGCAAACTATTTTCTATGAAAGAGGTAGCAAAAAATAATAACTTTTAGGCCCTGGGGATGGATAATTAACTCATGCATACGGGCTTGGACCTTACCCCCTCACTTTCCTGAAGATTCCATCGTGTCGCTCTTTTTCGTTGCTGGAGTTGACATCTCGTCTAGTGCTTCGTGAAGGAACCCATCTCTGAACGCTTTGCCCTGGGGTTTTCCCCAGGAACTCGCTGTAGAAATACAGAGAGAGAGAGAGAGAGAGAGAGAGAGAGAGAGAGAGAGAGAGAGAGAGAGAGAGAGAGAGAGAGAGAGAGAGAGAGAGAGAGAGAGAGAGAGACTGAGTACAACAGAATCTGGTGACATCCTGGCTGGTACAGAAAAATACACCGCCCTTGCAATACAGTTATTGTTCTAGCAGGACAAAACCTAATCCCTTAAATGCTTATTTTACAAGTGACTGCACACTCATACTACAAATGCTGCTGCACCACCAGGTCCATCAACTTGTGTCCAATTTACACAGACGGGCCCCAATAAGAAAAAAAACACATCTTATTATTTACTTTAAACAAAATTCACCGGTTGGATGTAGATAAATAACTGTGCCGTCAAAACAATATTTGTCCATTTCACACAAGTGTGAGTACACTGTTGCCAGTCCCTTTCCTCCTTTTTTACCCTTTGTTATAAAATAATCCCAGACTGCCCGGTTGGTAAACATGCTTGTGCTATCTGCAGCTGACATCATGTTACAGGATTTCTGGGAATTCAAATCAAAGTTTCCTGGAATTTGGGCCCTTTAATTGTTGTCTAGTCCACTTTTTCTGCAGTGGGGGGAACTACTAGTGTCAATAATTAAATCACATTAAGTGTCCTCTTGAAAAATTCCACATGACAAACCTGTTGCCGACAGTCTTGGGATAGTGCTGAGGTGCGCCCCTACCACCTCCTCCCCCCGAAGAAGCACTGTAGAAGCAAACACAAGGAAGGGAACCAATTAGGTTCATGCAACACTGCATAAGATGGAATAAGCCTGTATCTTGATCTCATAAGAAACAAGATTAATTGTACTGAATTAGTGTTGTCAAAAATATCAAAGTATCAATACTGAATATTTGAAATGGTTTCAATACTTATTTTCCACAATATCGATGGTAGACTGGTACCAGATGTGCTTGACACACACACTGCTATCCATCTTTTAATAAAAAACTAAAATCTTATACCCTCAATGTTGTGTCAATTTGTCCCTGTGGTTTCGAAAATGGCATTGAATATTGATATTTTTCAAGGTATTGTGTCAAAGACAGAAATACCAGTATCGTGACAAACACTATACTATGTCATAAATTGAACTATTAACTGGTTGTATCCTTGCACTTGATCACTGTATTTTGGAAGATTATTTAAGTTTTATAACTGCAGGAAAAACAAGTCAGTCAGTTATCACAAAACCAATAACCTATCGACTTAAACTGAGTGTCCAAACTTAGAAATAATGGCCTGGATAACAGCTTCATGAATAAACACTGCATGATGCAGTTTGAAGTGACTGTCACGATCAGTTGTTGGAGAGCCAGAGATGCAGCTTCAAGTATGACAATGCACACACTTATAGAGCAACGCCAAATGCAGCACAACTAAGGCTACGTCCACACTAATACGTTTTTGTTTTAAAATGAAAACGATCTCCGTCCAGACGAGGAAAACGAATTAGTGTAGATGTAGCCTAAGGTGAAAGCGTGTACATTAATGTACGTCGGTTGTGTCTTCCACAGATATACTGTACATTACTAAGGCTACACTTTTCATGTTGCACATGCACCTGTGATTTCCATTGGGTAATTGCTCCCCAAATAAATCCATTATTTGATCACTAATTTGGTTTTCTGTTATGCAACTTACAAGTATTTTTCTACCTCTGCCTTTTAGTGTGGCAATGTATAACTGGCTTCTGTTTGATTGTTTTGAAGAATGTATTATTGACCAACCTAAGTTTGAGAGTTACTGATTTAATGCTCGCAAATAAATTATTGCCAAGTTCGATCAGCTTTATGTTGCTGAACTTTTCCCTAAAATCATGCGGTGTAAATTATCAGAAGTAATCAGTACTGAAAATCACCATTAGATTTCTGTAATGATCTTAGATAACTGAATACTATGTGATGCACAAAAGCTAAGGCGACGTGCACGGTTTCAGGTGCAGTGGAAAAGCAGAACAGGTTGTTCTTCACACCGACTGCTCTGCTGCTGTTTGAACATAGACATCATGGTCTATTAATATTCAAATTGTCATAAGAGTGCGTTGAACTGCAAGTCAATGCAGCATATCGGCTGGTGACTGGGACTGATTATTTGTATATTCAGGGTGTCTGCAAGCCTTGTGAAGTTATATTCAAGGCATTTTTGAAACATTTTGATGATCAACTAGGTCTGGGCGATATGGGGAAAATCAAATATCCTGATATTTTTGACCAAATACCTCGATATCGATAATGCAAAAACATTGTAGGGTTGACCGTTGGTGCTTTCACAAAATATTTGCACAATGACATTTTTGATAATCATCAGTAATGTGGATATAATGACTAAGTGTGTAAAGGAACAGCTAGAACAGTCTGTTCAGTTCAGAAAATTACATCACTTTACTGTAATGCAGCCTTTAAAACCAGAAAAAGACAACACTTATGCCATATTACGATATCCAAAAATCTAAGACGATATCTAGTCTCATGTCACATATCACAATATCACTATGATATCAATATATTGCCCAGCCCTACGGTAAACCAATTTGCCATCTGCCAAATAACATGAAAATAATAACGTGATAACGTAATGTAATAACGTGAAAATAGTTATTTCTGAACCTCACTGAGAAGGTGCACCATAAAACGGCAACCTTAAATAAAAGGTGATTTAAATATTTAACAGAGTATCCCAGAGCATCTGAAGCCTCAATCTAGTCATTTTGAAACGTAATCCAGGGTGTGTGACATTGTGTGACAGTGACTCTCTATACTGTAAAACAGGGTGCCACCACCAATAGTCAAACAGGACATAAATCCTGCTAGGGCTCATTATGTCTACCTAGCCCCCATTTTCAAAAAGGTTTCCCAAAGAGAAGTGTCTGACAGCCATTTTGAGCCTTCCCACATCCTGCTTTGTTCTCAAGGCCGGAAGTTCCTGCCCAAAAAGCTAGCAGAGGGCTAACCATGGAATAAAAAAATAAAAAGGATTTCCTTGTTGTTATTTTCTGTTCAAGCTTTTGGTTTATATTACCTGAAACGAGAAGCACCCCCTTCTGCAATCACACTCTCCACTTTGGCGGCTTGACAATGATGAATACTCAAAAGAATAAGAATAATAGGAGGGGATGGGGAAAACGGTGCTGAGGAAGAGAGAAAAAGGGAGTGCAATTAGTAACCGCATGGGGGGTTGTGGGGAAAACAATGCATATTCATAAGGCTACATCATTAACTATTATTATTACACAGGGCACGATGAGGCATCCAGCATTTATCTAAGGACTAGCTTGATAAACAGCTCAGTAGCCAGAGCTTTGTTATAGGCCTGTAACACCACTAATGACAAATCTAATTATCAACCCACGTACTGATTGTAAACAGGATCTGTTACACACCACAAATTAGTAGTTGAGCATTGATGAGCCTGCTTGGCACAATGACAACACATAGCAAAACATTTATATTATGTGCTCGTCTTTGCTCTGCTATAACAAAGCAAAGGTGCGTCAGCTAACCGGCTAACAGCTAACATTATTTATTTTATTTATTACATCTACCCTACCCTATTTTACAAGTGCAATTACCTCTGTTTACATTACATCTATTTTTATATTTTATACTTCTAGTGTAACACTTATGTTTATATTTATTTATTACATCTACTTTACCTGTTTTATTTGCTTTATAACTGTGTGTGTGTTTTTACCTGTTATATGTTTTATCTGCCTCGTTTAATCTTGTCAAGTATTTGTTTTAAAGCACTGACCAGAAGTGGCAACTGTGAATCTCGTTGTATTTAATACGATGACAATAAAGCTTTCTATTCTATTCTATTAATCGATGGTTAGGTTGCTAAATCACTACTACGTCACAACATTGATCAGATGTTTACTACGTTTGAGTACAATTGATTTAAACTATTTACAAATGGTTCAGACGGTTGTGTAACCTTTATGTGAAGATATATCAGTTACATAAGATAAGATAAGATGAACCTTTATTAATCCCCGGAGGGAAATTCAGGTGTCAAAGCAGCAACATCAGCAAACAGAGTGAAACACAGGTGAGGTAAAGGTATACAAAAATGATAAAAACAATAATAGAGATATAAAAGATACAGAGTGAATGGGTGAACATAGTGTGTACAGTCCGTCAATAAATAAATGTAGGATGTGCAATAAATAAATGTAATATGTACAATAAATAAATATAATATGTACAATAAATAAATGTAATATGTACAATAAATGAATGCAATATGTACAATAAATAAATGTAGTATGTACAATAAATAAATGTAGTATGTACAATAAATGTAATATGTACAATAAATAAATGTAGTATGTACAATAAATAAATGTAGCATGTACAATAAATAAATGTAATATGTACAATAAATAAATGTAGTATGTACAATAAATAAATGTAATATGTACAATAAATAAATGTAGTATGTACAATAAATAAATGTATTATGTACAATAAATAAATGTAATATGTACAATAAATAAATATAATATATACAATAAATAAATGTAATATGTACAATAAATAAATGTAGTATGTACAATAAATAAATGTAATATGTACAATAAATAAATGTAATATGTACATATGTGCAGTCTATAAAGTGGTAAATAGGATGTATAGTGTAAAGTAAGTGTAAAGTGTGCCAGTGGTTAGAGTCCAAGATGGTTGCAGATAGTGCATGTTTAAAGTTCTTAAAGTCCTCATA
>CAKAKR010061227.1:0-28440 GCA_916700685.1 Adelosebastes latens | reverse complement strand
TTAAAAACTCCATCTGAATCTTGGCATAAAGCTTGTTATACCTGCAGTAAAACATGCAGGAATATCACTTTGGTAACAATTAATCATTTGACTCCAACAGCTCAGGTCGTGTGTAACAACACGACAAAGAGACTGACCAGTTTCAAATCTATCTGTAACTCATGCAGAGGTTCTCAAGGCTTTCTTATTCATCATTTGTTCATTATGTTCATTTCTTATTCATAACTCTCAGACCTTTGTGTCGAGGAGGATTTCAAAGTATTGCCAATATAAAGAGGATCAAACAGTGATTCAGCCTGCACACAAAGATATGTGAAGCCCTTATAGTCATCAGTATGCCTCCTCTGATGCCATACAACTTGTGGACTGACACTTCTTAGATCGTTTCTGAAAATGTTCTTGTGTGTAAATATGATCTTAAACACTAATGGCCCATACATACTGATTCCTGTTCACTGACGTCCTTTTTCATGTAGAGCTACTGTGATTTTCCTTGAAAGAAAATGGCATTGATTGTTTAAGTGTTGACGCTGAGTGGCCCTAAAGAGGCTGAAGCATCATGCGAGTGGAAAAACATGCTGACCTTTTGCTTGTACGTTCTGATGACTCAAGTTTTAGCATTTAATAATCTATTAACCTACTCAATCAATAAGCCTAATCCTTTACGCTGTAAAATGTTTGAAAATACTATGACAAACCTTTATCATGAATTTCCCAAAAGTGATGTCTTCAAATGGCTTTTGTGTCTGTAGTATGTATAAATGTTAATGTTATGTATAAATCATCATCTGCTCCACCCACTGACCAGTACAGTGTCAAATAACTATAATCTATATTGTTGGAAATTTATAGGACCATACATAGTGCGTAACTTTTTCACTTTGGTAGTATGTAGGGATTATTTGGACACAGCGAGAGAGAAGCAAAAAAAGTCACATTTAAGAAGCTGTTACTGATTTTTAAGCTCATTTATAGGATGCCGATTAATCGATTATCAAAACAGTTGGGGATTAATTTAAAGTGGCAGTAGGCAGTATATATTTGCCATCATTGGGCAAAAATTCCATAATAACCTTTCAGTATATTGTAATTCAAGCGTTCTGAGAGAAAACTAGACTTCTGCACCTCCTCATGGCTCTGTTATCAGGCTATAGAAAATCTAGCCCGTGACGGAAGACTTTGACCAATCACAGGTCATTTCAGAGAGAGAGCGTTCCTATTGGCTGTGCTCCGGTCATGTGACCGGAACTTGGCGTTCCTTCACCAGATTTCACGCGGCGGCGTCACAAACGTTCTCATTTTACAGCTAAACCGTGCACTACAAGATGATTCTGAAAACATTTTAGGCGAGAAATAGGCATTACAGTAACAGAATATTGATTCATATTTTATCAGTGCTGCCTAGTTTGACCGTTTGGTCGGAGTTCGCGAGTGATTGACAGCCGGCTCTCATAGACAGCAGTTGGACAGCGGACCTCAGATCAGCTCTGATTGGTTGTTTTCCTCCAGTCTGTGAAATCTTGCAGATGCCGTTAGGAGCACCGGAGGACACCGAGGCACATGATTTTTTTCAGGTTACCTGTTTCATGTACTACTGTCACGATATAACGACCATTTTATAAAAATAACTTTTTTTAATCATATTTGCTCCAATCCCGCTTACTTCAGCTTTAATAGTTGACAACTAATCAATTAATCGTTGCAGCTCTAAACCTGATTTGATTGTAATGTTGTAGATCCATATGAATAACAAAAATATCTTCTGCAGCTTTACCTGTTGAAGTGTATTTGAGCGAGATACAGCGCTAACTTCTCCTGACTTTTCAAATCAAAAATCTATTTAATTAAGTGCCTTCGGTTGGAATTAACCAAATCATTATGCCAGCATATTTCAGCTGTGATTCTGGTACAAAGTGTTGTCTGGATAGATACCTTAGTGTGTGTCTGTGACCCCCTGCTGTCATAATCAGACAGCATTGTTGTCTCCGTTGTTTTCAAGTTAATTTAGATGAATTACTTTTGTCATTTTATTTCTCACATGACAAGAATATGATTTATTGATTCATGAATCAACAGACGTAGATTTAATTTCCTCACACGTCTTGTTTTGATGTTTGTGTGATATTTGAGTGACCTTTCTGTCTCTCTGTCTCCTGCAGGAGAGGAGCGACGTCCTCTTCACCACAGCAGCTGCAGGGAAGTTTGTCACTTTTGTCCCCGTTGAACAAACAATGAACTGAGGACCTCCGCGCTTCAACGTCACATATCTCTGCAGCACCCACTCTTCACTCTCGCCGCCCGCCAGCAAAAGGGGTCGACAGCGTTGCCTCACCACACCTGGGCAGAGAAATGTGTGTGTGCGTGTGTCCTCGGATGCATGACTGTGTCTGAGTGCTTTTGGGCTGAAGTAAGAGGTAGTAGGCTGCACTTCCTCTCGCACCCTCTGAGAGGCGCTTCTCCACTTGACTGACTACGACATTTGTCTCCACAACTGCAAAGCATCATGGGTAGGAAAAAGATTCAGATCCAGCGGATCACCGATGAAAGGAACAAGCAGGTGAGTCTTAACTTAGTTTTCATCGGTTTCTCTTTTCTGTGGCTCGTTTTTATGGATGAGGGCTGCAACAAACATGTGTTCTGATAATTTATTATTATGACGATTATTCCGAATAAAGTTAATACATTTGTACGGGGAATTTTGGGCTTTGAATCTCCATACTTTTTTGGTACGCGTTAAAATATGTCTGTAGTATAGAAAACTTTACAGTACCACAAGTTTGTATTAATGTCTGATCAGATTTATAATCTTGTACATTTATTCTATATTTTATGATTTAAAATGTTAGTCAGTATTCTGTTTAGATGCACCAATAATCCCTTTTGCGTTTTTGTTTTGGAAAATATCAGTTATTATGTTCTTAATACGGCCAAACTTAATTATATTGATTGAATCAGAGTATTGTGCCACGGGACTCTTGATTTAGAAATTGAGTGATCAGTTAAGCTGTCTTAGAGACTTATATATAAATTTTAAAAAATCAATACTGCTGTTGTACATTACATTTTATCAAGACATTTTCTTTCTAAAACTAAAAGGTAGTATTCCCCAGGCAGTACAGTGTAAAAATATATTTTATACTAAAATTAATGCAATGAATAAAAATAAATTTAAGCAGTTGTCATTCAAATATATTTGAAAAATATGGTTTTCATGTTCATGAAAAAGCTCCGAGGTTAAAAGAGACTGAGCGTCAACATATTAAATTCAGGAATAATGTGTTCAGTTAACTGATATTTATATTTACTGAGGTTTTTGTTATCTTTCACTGCCAGTCCGAGGTGCCAGGCAGATTTTATATTTTGGAGGAACTCAGCTGTCTGGAAGTGATTCACAGATTTATCTCATTTATGAAGCTGCTCTATTGTTGATTTGGTTTTATGTTTGTCGTGTCATTGTCCGATTCAAATATACACATTTGCTGCAGTGAAAGGTCTCAAATACTCTACAGCAGCAGTAGCAATTTGCCTTTTTTTCAGCTCCATTTGTTGTTTCCTTTCTCCTCACAAGTCTTCACTGCATGAGGCTGCCACCCCACTTCACAGTAGGGACGGTGTTGGATGAGTGATGAGATAAATTTGGGTTCTGCCAAACAAAGTGCTTTGTCTCACTGCTGAAAAGTTAAACTATGGTTTCATCACACCACAGAATATTTTGTCTCTGTTTTTTTTTTTCCAATATCCACACTGTCATGTGTCATGTCTTTTCCATGAGTGCCTTTTTGGCCTCTCTGCCATGCAGCTCGGGTTTGTAAAATGTCGTATTGATGTTGTTCTTTAGTGGCCCATTGTTTCTTCCCTGACCAACGTCTTTCTTGTTTTCTCAGTTAGGTCGGATGAGTAGTCGTATAAGAATGTTAATTTGGTATTTTTAGGTTTTTTTTTTCCCGGTTGCTCTGATCTTAAACTCTGCAGATGGATTCTGGAAACCATTTATAAAGTAAATACTGAACATGTTTCACTTTAAATCATCAGTTAAACTGTTGCGACATAAGACATTAGAGGAATTTGTATGCAGAATATATTAGTTGATAGTGTCACTGAAACATGGTTAAATTACTCAAAACAACACAATGTTTTGACAAATTTATTGATATAAAATATGTTAATCTGTGTTAGACCAAGAATTAAACATTTAATTCCATTTGAATTCAGGTTGTAACTGAACTATTGATGGAGTATGATTTAAAAAAAACAATCAGAGACTGGTTATTGCTTGAAGGCCAATGCCTGACACTATTATTTCATTGTTGCGCTAATAGTTATGAGTCATAAAAGGTCCACAAAAACAAGGATGCTTCATTATTGATGCTGAAAACTGTCTCCACGATTTGTTGGATGTGTTCCCTGATGTGTCTGCCAGTAATGTGACTGCATATATTTTCTTCATTACTAGACACCTGAAAGTTCACACATCGTCAGCCTCTTCTCCTGAACTGTGAATTTCATTTTGATTTGCAAGTCTAGACCTCTTTGTGTGTTTATCACAGAAGATCTAAAAATAATATTAATATTTATCTCAATAGCAAAGTGTTAACCCTGAGAAAGAGAGACTGGGAAATAGAGGAAAAGTAAGAAAGCTTTACACAGAAAACGTCAAGTTGTATGCCGGAATTTCTGAACTTTCTGAGTTTTTAATAAAGGGTGTGTACTCACATACCTTTTTTTGTTTTTTCCCCACCCTCTGCCCTGTTTCCCCCCTCCCAAACTTCCTCTGCCGTTTTCTCTCAGGTGACATTCACAAAGCGAAAGTTTGGCTTGATGAAGAAAGCCTACGAGCTGAGTGTATTGTGTGACTGCGAGATCGCTCTGATCATCTTCAACCACGCCAACAAGCTGTTCCAGTATGCCAGCACTGACATGGACAAGGTCTTGCTCAAATACACAGAGTACAACGAGCCTCACGAGAGCCGGACCAATGCAGACATTATTGAGGTAAATCCATCACATCAGCAGAGTTTGTGTTACAAGTGAGTTAGCTAAGATTGACAGTTACCATTGAGTTTTAGGTCATCTAAAGAAATGTTGTTCCTGTGATGTAACATTTATTATTACAGGGAGACTTTACCATAAAACAGAGATAAGATGCCAGTTAGTATTTATGGACGTTAACAGCTTCCTCTTAAAAGTGGAAGCCAGAGAATATCTGGGAACTTATCTGGTTGATTTATAAAACTCCACACAAACTTAGTGACGCTAGAGGCAGCATGAGCTTCATCACATATACAGGTGTTTTCCATGTAATCTGGTAAAATTGTGACCACCTTTTGTACAAGTGATTGAATCAGGTATTTCACTAAAAACACCAGGATCAAGAGACACATAAGTAGTCACCATTTAGCTGAGTTTTGGCTCATCCCTCAGGTGGTGTGGTGATGTGACGGATACATCTTTAATCAACATTTAGATAAATATGAGTATCAGATCGGGGTTTGGGGACTAAAAGAAAACTCAATAGGGACATCCCTGGTTTCAAGCAACTAAAGTGACTGACTTTTACACTGCTCTCACTTTCTTTTTAACTTTCATAGACTTTGAGAAAGAAAGGCTTCAACGGCTGTGACAGTCCAGAGCCGGACGGTGAAGACTCCATCGACCAAAGTCCCCTAAATGATGACAAGTACCGTAAGACCACAGAGGACCTGGATGTTCTCTTCAAACGCTACGGAGTAAGTCTTCTAGTATATCGTAATTACTGTTTGTTCTGCTTCTCTCTTGACTGTAGACTTGTTGGTCAAACATTTGTCTGTTATTATTTTGTGTTTGGCTTGAGTGCCAACAGGAAACAGCTACTGGGGTTAAGTTCCTCTAACTGGTTGTTTCACACTATTTTTCACTGGGTCTTTTTGCAGAAGAATAGACACTTTCGATCATCATAGGAGATAACAGATATATGAACAGCATTTTGGCCACTGTCATACCTGGCCATAGTTATTCAGGCACATTTTAAGCAGTTAAGGAGACTACATTATATTTTAATGGGGACATATCATAAATAACTCACTTTTCTAGTGCTTGTGCACGTACATTTGGGTATCTGGAGTGCCTGCCAACACACAAAATCAGTCTGTTTTTTGTGGGCTGCCGAGATCAGAAAACAAGCCATTCAGATATTTGGCTCCCTTCCTATGTCACTTGCAGGCTCGTTACGACAATAACGAATAACGTCAAACGACAATAATGTGTCCACTGTAAAGTAATTACGATATCTTTGACACATCGGAACGTTTTTTTTTGGCTTTCATGTCAAGTGATGAATCATTCTTGGTAGAGTAATGAAGTCATTTCGCAACATGTAGCTTTCGGCCTATATTTGGTGTGTGTGCAGTGCACACTCCCCATTCAAACTCGACAGAAACAAAATAAAACTCACCAAAACCGTCTTGGTTAGTCTTTCCAACAATCACCAACTCTGGTTCAGTCAAAATAAACCTATATTTCACGTATGTTTCTGTCGACCACCCACTTCTAAATCACCTCTGATGCACATTTTCATTATACATTGTTTGAGGAAACTATAACGTTTTGTAACTGGACGCAACCGCCACTGAGATGCTATCGTAGCTCCTCAGGGATTGAAGCTGTTATTTTTCCCCTTTTGACAATCTAACCAGTGACAACACATCCGTTAAGGTTGTAAGGACTGGCTGTTGGAAGTTGTTGTTGGTTTTTTGTTTAAATTTAATTTTATGTTATTGTAGTTTGGATGATTAAGCTAAAACAGCTAAATTATGTGCTGACGTCAGTTGTCACTTGTTGCTACAGTGAATATTCACTTATTCTGCAGTCTAATGGAGACACCAGTGTCAGTGTGGCCAGGCATGGCAGAGGCAGCCTCCTTTTATCGCCGAGCACAATTGGTACCGGAGTGAAGCTGGGCGCTTACCGTCAAACTCCATTTATCAGTTGCTGGCAACTTGATCCCCGACGACACAGACACATCACGTGATACCAACGTCGTTATGCTATTGGCTCACACGCCTTGTTAGAAGTGGGAACCAAACATCAGATATCTTCCACAGAGATAAACTAAGCAATCATTTTGGACCCGTCAAAATTTAAAAAATTATCAATAATTTTCTTTTTTTAGGAAAATCCATACTTTTTATTCAGCCCCTTTCTAAAAGCTCTGTGGATGTAAAGAAAGTAATCTTTCAAATCTAAAGGGATGTGGTGATCAAACACCTATAGGCTTAACTGTACATTTTGCTGAGCTACAACAGTAAAATAAATTTTGGAATTTGTTTGGCTAACCTGCAATTAGAGCCCAACGGACACATTGTTTTAAATTATATTAGCTTTTGAGAACCATTTTAGCTTACCAAAGACACTGTACACATGTGTGCAAATATGCTGGCTGAAAAGCGGAGATGGAGCGGTTAGCAGTTAGCAGTTGTCGTACGACGAAGACTAAAACTGAAATTCTCTCTTCCCACTTTGCAGCAGTCGACCGCTCCGACACAGACGTTCTCCATGCCTGTCACAGTCCAGGCGTCCAATCAAAGCACACTGCAGTTCACTAACCCTGGCAACGCACTGGTAACTACCTCCTATGTAACATCATCATCGCTCACGGATACCCACCTCCTGTCGCCACAGCAACCGGCTCTTCAGAGAAATACGGTGTCTCCTGGGTTGCCACAGCGACCAGCCAGTGCAGGTGAGCGAGTGATACTCTGCCTAGTGTGGCAAGACGTCAGTCGTCACTTAATGAATACCAGCAGAAACAGACTGTAAACCGTCGAGCAGCCTCTTACTTTTGGAAAGAGATATTTCCAACACGAGAAAAATACGGAATACTTCAAATGTAGTCATTTTATTTTTCTACTTCTACACTATCTGCCCTTCCTCATGTTTACCTCCTCAAGGATAACATTGTAATGTAGTATATATTGTTATCAGTTGTGATTCTTTCATAGACCTGCAGTGGATATTGTACGTAGCATCATTATATGTAAAGAGCTGATTAGTTCCTCGGCCCTGGACTAATCTGCAGTGTGTGACATTTGCTGCACTCCTCCAACTGGGAACTTTTGTATAACCTTTAAATTATTAGTTCATAGCTGTATCAGCCTCATATTAAGCATTGAAGAACTGGAGTCAGTAAGGTTGGCTTCTCTTTATCTATTACTTTTACACTTGTCATGTCAAGTTGATGAGATTTAAGACATTTTAATTTACACCTAGTCACATGCATGCGTCTCCCTTAGCCAGATCAGAAATCTGGTTGCAATCTCATCTTATCCTGGCTACATTCACACCAGGGTCGGCACGTCAGCAGTCCAGAAGGCGGTGGTAATGCATATGAAGCTATTAGAGGAATAATATCTTCTGCACTTAAGCAGTTTAGTTACAACAATAACAGTTTAGCAGAATTAGCTAACAAGTATTCATGACCTAACACAAACGCATGAATGAATCGCATTTATGAACTTTAAGCGCAACAAAAGTTTTATCGTCTTCACGTCTTTAATGCTTCTGGATGCATTTACACTTTAGCTTTTTTGAGATCCGGTAGCTATCCGATCTGCGTGTGTGTGGTTCTTTTTCTGGATTATAATTCAAGATTCAAAGGATCAAAATATGTGCATTGAAATGCAGGATGGCATACTCTAGTCTGGTAGTAATCTGTTGTAAAAAAAAAAAAAAGGATAGGACAAAAATATAGTAGTTAAAATGATTAAGTGTATATTGATGTGTACTGTAGGTGGGCTTGGCATTTTCTCCAGTGTATAAATGTAAAATTTACACACATATACACATTGCTATGGATTTCCGTTAACAATTTATAGTAAAATATTTAGAATTTGTTGAGATTGAAAGCTCATTGCTGGCCTCGGAAACAGACGTTTTTGATTATATTGTATATTAGTCTTTTCAGAGCTGCAGCATGTTGTATGCCAGTACAAGTTCCAATGCGTTGTTGCTTCCTTATTTTTCAGATCTTATCAGAAATAACAGAAGTGTGTACAGTAAACTACTATATTTCAGACAATGTGAAAGCCTCTAATGTTGTTTTGGTTCTTAATTCTCATCCTTTTTATCCTTTTTCAATAGGTGCTCTTCTTGGAGGCGAGCTGAATAATTCAAATGGAGGATGCCCAAGTCCAGTCCGTGAGTACTCTGCTACCTTATTTGTTCCGATCCTGAGTTTGGTTTATTGTTTATTATTATGTTATTTGCTTCTTTTTTATCGCTAAGAATTCCTCTGGTATCTGGTCTGTATTAGAGTATTTATCCCAAATCCTTTCCAAGGTTCCTCCTCTCCTCTCCTCCTCTGCACCATCTGTGATTGTGCCGTGGAGGGATTAGGGGATGCCACCAGTAACATCAACAGGCATGCATGGGATTCCCAGCAGCTCACTTTTTAACATTATGGCACGTTATGGTCCATTTATTAAGTCTTTTGGCTCCCAAATCATATTTACTATTGTAAGATTTTAGTAGAAGGAATAAATTTGTCCTGACATCATGTCCAATAATCACCAACACAAAAAGATTCTGAAATCATCTTTTTAGTTATTAGATTAGATTAGCTCCTAATGAGGTGACGTTTGCTTTTACAAACAGCTTTATTCTGTCGATGTTGTCATCTGTAAATTAGTGCGTCTCAGAATAGAATAAAAAGAAAGCCTATTTCAGGCTTATTTCAACACAACTTTGAGTGCACACAGTTTCCGCACCCCGCTGACTGCATTCACCTGTTTGATTTTCCTATTGATTTCTGTCCATTCGCACCTTTTCTCCCCGCAGCTAATGGATACACCAGTGCCAGGGCCTCCCCAGGCCTCCTCACCGTTTCCAACGGCAACAGTCTGGGGAAAGTAGTTCCGGCCAAGTCTCCACCCCCACCTCCCAGCCCCCAGATGGTCACCAGCCGCAAGCCAGACCTCCGAGTCATCACCTCACAGGGCGGAAAGAGCCTCATGCAGATGGTGAGCTTAACCAAGCCGAACTTGTGCTGCCTGGGTCCTTTTTAGTTAACATTTTGAACCTTATACAATGAAAAAGTGCCACTTTATACCTTTTGTTAACACGCTTAGTCTCTTGGATGATTAAAAAGTAAGGATCTTACAAACAACAAGAAAACCAAGACACCTGAAACCCAGAAGATTTGTTGAGGGACATGAGGGGATAGAAATTATTTTCATTTTATCTCAGAAAAGCATGCCTTCACTGGCCGATGAATGAGATGGAAAACTATACAAAAACATTGGGAATTGAAATTTATATTATATTAAACAATTTTTATTGTTTATATAGAAGATAAACAGTCTGTTAGAGGCTGTTTGCCATCATTTTTGTGTATTTAGTAAAGACCCGAGAGCATTGATTTGTGCTCTCCACTCTACGTTCAACATCTCATTATTTACTCTGGCAAAGTCAGCAAAGTCTCGGATGAATCAGCCAACTCCCACTGACATACAGATGAGATTTTTCACAACCTTAACTAAACATGCACCCACGTTAAAGTGATAGTTCGAGTGTTTTAAAGTGGGGTTGTATGATGTACTTATCCATAGTCGGTGTATAACCTACAGTAGATGACGGTCGGCACGCTCCCAGATTGGAGAAACAGACAGGAGTTTTCGCACAGGACCAAAGCAATGTACTGCTGGACAGTACACAGCCGGCAGCAAAATGTATTTCAGCCACCTAAAAGAAAGACCCACCTAAACAAATCATTATCAGTTTCAGTGTACGCTCTATTTAGAATATTTTCGACAATTTACCTTGCCGTCAGACAGCCCTTTGTGACGGGGAACTAAAGCCGTTGGTATTCATCTATGCTTTCGCCAAAGCCACCAGACTCCATTGAAAAAAAATGTAATTTTACCTCGCAGAACATGGAAGTGTCTGGTCTACCGCTGCCTCGATCGGTTAGTTTGTTTGTGCTATTGTGTGACTTTGGTGAATTCAAACTAACCAAAGTCACACAATAACACAAACTAACCAATCAAGGCAGTGGTAGACCAGCAACTCCCATATTCTGTGAAGTAAAATTACTGTTTTTTTCAATGGAGTCTGGTTGCTTTGGCGAGAGCATAGATATTTCAGATATATTTTTGAATATAGACATTCAGTTCCCCGTCGGAAACATAGACCGTATACCGGCAAAAATATTCTAAATATAGCGTACACTTAAAGTGATATTGATGTTTTTTTTAGTTGGCTAAAATGCGTTTTGCTGTCAGCCCCGTCCACATCAGTACATTGCTTTGGTTCCTTGCGGTAACTCCTGTCTGCTTCTCCAAACTGGGGGCATGCCGACATCTACAGTAGGTAATACAAGTACATAAAACCCCACTTCAAAACACCCAAGCTATCCCTTTAACAAGCTATAACAAGCGTGATCCATTTAATAGCTGTTCTGGAGCTTTCGATTATACCACACAATCTTCCTAAACAGTTTGCCCACTACAAATTTCCATTTTTCCGAGAACTTCAAACCTGCAATATTTCTATATTCACAATGGATTACATGACTTCTTGTATATGAAACGGGACCCATGAGAAGGGAATATTGACAATCGTCAAGTGACCAGTTACAGTTGCGCTGTGTCTTCTAGCTGTATGAGTTGGCATCTGTTTGCTAACACGTTCACCATATCAATTTTATAAAGTGAAAAGATGTTAGTATTGAGGCCCCCCAAAAAAACAGTTATTGCAGGTTCAAGGACTTGCTCATGTTGGCTTAAACGTTGAGATTGATTATTTATTCTTGACCTTGTAGAAAAGTGCCGAGGAAGATCTTGTGATTTGACCAAAAGCTGCAGAACTGATGACAAATGGACCTTGTGGTTTTGTGCTGTCTCCTGAGATTTCAGGTCCCACACATTTACTGTAACAATTAGCATACATTGATTTATTTCATAGGTAACTTAAAAGTAGTCTGCCAAACTACAGTAAGTAGTTTTATTTATGTATTTTTTTATTTATTTATCCTTATTGACTTTTAGTTACTAATATAATCTGTTACTTACCACCCTTTGCAGACAGAGGATGAGCTGGAATTGGTAAACGAGGTGATTTTCCCCACGTCAGTCACTCGCATGAGTCGATGGCTATCGACTGTCCGCACATTATTAGCATGGTTACACTACTGTAAAACAGTTACTCATTGTTTTGGTCTTGCTCCACTGACATTTCTTGGGATGGTATTCAGCTTGTGGTTCCCACTCGACTGCATGTGATTCAGGGCTCATGGTTGTGTTGTTAGGATCATGATCTTCGCAGTGATAATCTAGAAAAACAGACCTCCACGGTTATCAGTGCTTTAGCAGAATTGTCTTTAAGTGATCCCGTCAGTTTTGAACCGGGCCCATTTACTTCATCATATGATACCACTTAAAGCATGGGTGTCTCTTCACTTGGCATTGTGGTGCGAAGCGCCGCGGAGCATGTTCCCCCAATCACTGACACTCATTTTCACCTTCCATCAAAATTGTCAAGTAGAGATGTTCAAAACCTAACTGGCATTACATTAAAGGCATTAATACTTCAGGATTGTGCATCTCCTAATCTGCATCTTGCAGGAGCTCAAACCGAGCGTTTCAGGCAGAGGGTGAAAAGAGGTTTTTGCAGCATTTTTTGAACATTAAAGTATGTAACCATCTTCTAGTAGAAACCCAAAATACAAGTATGAACCTGAAAATAAGCACAATAGGTCCCCTTCAATAGTTTCACTAATTTTCAAGCAAAAATGCTGAATATTTTCTGATTTCAGCCTGTCAAATGTGAGGATTTGATGCTTATCTCTGTCATATATCAGATTAAACTAAATATCTTTGGGTTTTCGACTGTTGGTTTGATAAGGCAAGCCATTTAAATGTCACCTTAGCTTCTGGGAAATTAGAACCTGAATTTGTCACTATTTTCTTAATAGTTAATTTAATTGCTAAAATGGGCCAATTAATCCATAATGAAAATTGTTAGTTGCACCCCTACAGATTACACTTGCCCTAAAATATTATATACACCAGATAAAATAATTTTAAAAAAGTACAGTAGGCAGGCTACAACTTACTGATTGAGAAAGCTTGTTATCCTATAAAACCACATTTTAATTTAAGCTGAATTTACTGAGAGAGAGGGATGATGGCTGCTGCTTTCTGGTGCTGATTGTCAGTTGCCCCCCTTTTACAATTCCACTCAAAGTTGACAGGCAAGAATCTCATTTTCCAGAGGATAGTGATTCATTTTCATCACTCTCACCCTGCCGCCCCTCCTCACTTCTTCACAAAGGCAGTTAATTGAATCTGGCCCCTCTCTCTGGTCTATCTCCTCTCTCTCTCTCTGTGTAAATTCAGCCAATGTTTCCTCTCAGGATGATCTGCATTCACATGGTCTTACAATTCAAGAGAGTAATTTCAGACCAGAATTATTGCATCTTTGGCTTTTTGTATGCAGGACCATTTTTTTTTTTTTTCCCCTTACAAAGGACCTCGGTTTGCTTTTTATAATTCAGCTGAACCAGACTCCACAGTGTCGTGCTACTTCAGAGATTTGTGTCTTTCAGCGCAGGTGCATGATGATAAAACCTCATGGTAGCTGTTTCACAGATTTATCAGCATGTCTGTTGCACCTGTGTTGGAGAAACACTCGATATTTTGTCATCTAAATGACTGACTTAATGTACAAACACTGAGCAAGCATCAGGTTTGTACCCTGTTCTCTAAAAATGAATGATTGAAACATAAAAAAGCTGGTTAACCGGAGTGCACCCAAGCAACATACTGTCGGGCCTGTAGTGACATCCACTGGAGAAACATGAGATCAGCTGCATGTTCAATTAAAAGTCAAACAAGATCTTGGTCACAATAGTTGAAGATAACTTCCAGTATTTGTCTTAATCTGTATGGACGACTATACAGTTATTATTTACTGTATTTACTGTAAGACTGTAAATTTAAATCTAAAAAAGTAGTATATAAAATACAGCATGTACTGTTTGTACAGTATAGTAGATAGTGTTAGAGCTGAAATGATTAGTCAATGAATCGATTAGTCATTCTTCAGAGAATTAATCTGAAAAAACAATTATAATAAATCAATAACAATTCACTGTTTCCAGCTTCTTAAATATTAATATTTGCTGGTTTTCTTGCTCTTCTGTGATAGTAAACTGAATATCTATATGTTGAGGACTGTTAGTCGGACAAAACAAGGAATTTGAATAGGTCAACTTAGGTTTCAGGACATTGTGACAGACGTTTTACTATTTTCTGACCTTTTGTAAAGCAAGCGATTTAAGTGATTAATCAAGAAAATAATGGGCAGTTTAGTTGATAATGAAAGTAATTGTTTTTTGCAGCCCTTGATAGTATTATATAGTCGATGAGAAACTTAAACATTTCTTGTGAACATATTCTAGACATTGCAGAAGAATTAAAAATTATAGATTTCGTTTAAAAATGCATGCATAAGTAGTGAATATGACACATTAAGTTAAATTGGGCTTTATTTTGAAGTCTTGTTAAAAAAATAAATCCACGGGGTGGCCTTAGTGTTAAGGAGTTGACTATGAACTGCAGTATCCCTGGTCAGTGTCTGTCACTCTCTCCCCTAATTTCCTGTCATCTCTCACTGTCGCTATCTAATAAAGGCATAAATTGCCTGACAAAAAAAACTTTAAAAAATGTTACATAATTATATCTGATTGTTGAATAAATTGCCTTTAATGTAATACATCTGTTTATGGCACACTCAAAACAAGGAACCTGTTTTTGATGCATGACATCAAGAACCTCCTGATAGTAAATCCACGTGACTTTGAGATTTACTTGACTCAATACCTCATTAGGAATCCAGCCATATGTACATTGTCATTTCCCAGCATGTCAGAATTTACATTATTGAAATAAGTCTTTTAGCTTGAGGCCACGTGTGAAAGTTGTTTCTACTGTGACTAACATGTCGGTGTCCTCTTCTGGCAGAACGCCCAGCGGCTGGCAGCAGGAGCCCAGGTGGCACAAAGCCTCACCACACCGGTGGTCTCTGTGGCCACACCGAGCCTCCTGGCACAGGGGCTGCCCTTCTCCGCCATGCCCACAGCGTACCACACAGGTGAACTGAACACACGGGAGCCAAAATAGCTAGAACTAGCACCAGGTGGCTTTAAAATATAAAATACTGGATATATTATTTTACCTCCAAGGTTAAGTAAAAAAAAAGGAAAACAAATTTAAAACCGACAGAATAAAAAAAAAATGCATCCCAGAGAATTTTAATGAAGAACTTAAAGAGCTTTACATTGTGACTTTTTTTTATCCTTTGTCTTCTCTCAGAGTACCAGCTGACCAGTGCAGACATCACTGCTTTACACGCTCTGGCGTCACCTGGCGGCTTGTTGCCAACCACATGGCAACAGCAGGCTGTTTCCCAGCAACAACAGCAGCAGCAACAACAGCAAGCACAGCAACAACAACAACAGCATCAGCAACAACAACAACTTAATCTTGCATCACTCAGCAACTTGGTGTAAGTCTTTTCTTTTCATCTTCTCATCTGCGCTGCGTCTTTCCTTTCCTAAAAGCTCCCCCGTCACCCACATCCATGATGATGATGATGATGATGATGATGATGGCAGCAGCTGACGTATTTGTGGTGTAAAAGCTCTCGGTCTACTGACAACCCTCTTAACGCTGAAATACTTTACTACTGACCTTCCCAGGCAGCCTGCATGATATCCATACCATGACTTTTATATGCAAGCAATTCACATTCCTTTTTAGTGAATTGGTCTCACCAGCATCTCACCATCTCAGCCTCTTCATAACATGGTATTCAGTTTTTCTGGGATTGGTGCACTTCAGCAGTATAAAACAATTTCACCTTCTAGATTCATTTTATTAATAATTTTATTAATAACATGAGATCAATAACATGAGTCACAACATGAGTCACATTTGTAACTGCAGAAATTTATGAATTATTAGAAACTCAACATCTTTTATTATTGGCAGTTGTGGGTAGTAACGCGTTACATTTACTCCGTTACGTGTACTCAATTTTTAACATAAGAGTTGTTGTTTTCCAATATACTTTTTACTCTTGCTCGAGTACATTTGCGATGAAAGATATGTACTTCTACTCGGTTACACTGGGCTACTTTTACTGATACATTTAGCTATAAATAAATTTTACATTCACCTGAGCTCACACGCGCGACAGCGAGAGCTAGGAAGCCTACTAGCCAATCATAGCAGCGGCGGTGTGGTCCCACCCCCTCCATGACCCCCTTTTCAACTGACTACAGTTCAGTTCAGTTCAGTTCACCGTGGCAGAAGATGAAACGGCTCCTTCAGAAGAGGCACATGTACATTTTTTCCCAATTCCACCGTGAATCTGAGAAAACATGTTAGGACCTGTTTGAATGGATTACATTGATGTAATAAATTGCATCTAATTAAGTTACTCACTACTTGAGTAGTCTTTACGAGATGCTTTTTTACTCTTCAGGTATAGATGATATAGATTTTTTTTGTTCACCCACCACAGATTATTGGCTTACCCTTATTGGTTTTTAACCTGGCAACCCAAAAGTGGTAGACTATTTATTAATGGCTTTTATCTGATCTATAAAGCATTAGTAAATTATGTATTAACCATTAATTAAGCCATTACTTTACTTTTTTATCTACATATAAACTAGAGCTTGCTGATGTAATCTCAAATCAATATTTAAATGCACAAATGTATCTGATAATTCAACACGTCTAACTATAATTTATTTTTTACGACAAGTAAAGCTCCTTGACTAATAAAACTCAGATTTATTTTCCCTACTAGTATATTTACATTTACTAAACAATTCAAAGAGACCTTTTGAACTAAAGAGCAGCAGCATGAACCTCAATTTATCATGCATTGGAAGAATTGAAGGAAGTAATTTGTGCACTCTTGTTTCTTGTTGCTGGCCCAGTTAGGAGCCTTACTGTAAACACAACTTTGAGACTTGAATGTCTTTGAAGGACTGAACAAAGTCACTTCAATTTTCTTTGAAGAAGTGAAAGATTCTGCCTGTGGTGTACAATCATCTCCCTTGATTTAAATGTAATTTGCTGTGTGGATACAGGATATGTGGTTATTTCCTAGAAATGAGACATAAAGACAAATCGCTCATCGTATCAAGTGAATGGAATGTAATTTGAGTTTTTTGGGAAAAACCTTGGAAGATATTTTCACGTTTTTTCTACCATTTTATATCAAGATGTCATATCAAGATTTAATAAAGAAGAAGACTGAGAAGCCTCTGTATCAGATTAGAGGACTTGTTAAGTGCAGTCGCAGCGTGTCGAGAGCTGCGTGAGCTTAACGCTACCGGGTTTGAGTTGTGTCTTTGGTAGCATGAACACCAGATCCTTGAAGTGTGTTCTCTCCTCTTGTCCACAGCATGTGGGGCATGGACAAACAGAGCAGCGAGCTGTCTAGCCAGGTGTCCAGTCTGGCTGCCAACCTGAGGTGAACAGCCACTACTAGTGTGTGCGTGTGTGAAATGTCATGACCTTGTCTGTAGGGGGGGTTTGTAGCCCACTTTGCATTTGAAGGGCTTTTGTCTAAAACAAAATGACAAACAGTAAATGTTGCCTTGAAGGCAGCCAAACATTTAAATTGACTCATAACAAAGAACTGGCCTTAAACATAAACTTTCAAAACCGTCAAAATATGAAGGTCGTTATTAATTTAGCTGACAAATATTTGGAGAATATAAATTTTCAGTAGGAAATTCAGGTAAGAAGTATTCAAACTTTTTAAGATAACAGACATCTCACAGATTAAATATTTGGTTTTAATTAATAGACCGTGGACATTGACTTTGCTTATTTAAGTCCACTGCGTGTGTATTTGCTTTAAAGGGCCAGTGTGTATGATTCAGGGGGATCTATTGCCAGAAATGGAAAATAATATTCATTATTATTTTTTCATTGGTGTATAATCATCTGAAACTAAGAATCGTTGTGTTTTCGTTAGCTTAGAATGAGCCCTTCATATTTACGGAGCGGGTCCTCTTCCCAAGGAGGGTGGAAAGAAGAGATGCAACGCGTCATCTTCACGTCATATCATTGGGTTACAACATGTGCACGGTAAAAACGGTTCCCCATAGCTCAAGACAATGTCCCAGCCTCTTTCAATAAGCCTTGCCTCTTCTATGGAGTCCACCATGTTGCACCGCCATTTTTCTACAGTAGCCCAGAACGGACAAACTCTTGGAAAGGGAGGGGTGCAGATGCTGGTAAAATATTCAAGTGGCTGCTAGATTTGATTTACTCGCCAAAGACAATGATAATCGAGATGCCACTAAATCCTACACACTGGTCATTTAAGTCTACATTTACATACATGAGCAGTATATGGAGTAACTAGGCTACCAGCTGTGTAAAGTTTTCCTTCTCCTCTTTGATTTAAAACAAAAATGTACTCTTAAGTCTGTGGGCAAGGAATCCAATGATTTCTGTCGATTTAAAAAAAGTTCCCCTAATGCTGAGTGAAAACGAGATGTAAAGGTGACTTCATGTTATAGATACCTCACAGTAATACTTTAACAAGACAGGTCAAGCCTAAAAATGCAGTTCTCCATCTTTATAAATTTAGCTTATAATTTACTGAATTACTTTTTATAAATAAGCACTTTATTGTAAGTTTCTTTGTTTTTATTTTTTAGCAAGTTGAAGTTGTAATAGAGCTTTTGATGAAAGTAGTCCAAGTTGTAAGGTTACTAAATTTAGTAATAATTCATCATGACTTGAAACATTAAATATGTTTTTAGCTGATCTGAGCAAATTAATTTGTAATTCAATTAATATTTAAGCTCAGACCAGCTTGTAGAACAAATATCAAAAAGTTGATGCAGTAAAGATTTTCAATTATAAAATTGTAACACTGCAGCAAAGGTTAATTATATAAATTATAATACGTTTTAAGACTTTTTTCTACTGGTGTGCATTTGACAATTAATTGCAGGTCTCGGCTTTGAGAAATCAAGCAGATATTTTCTTCATATTGTTCCCGTCCTATTTAATACTACAGCCCTGGAACACCCACATATACGGTGGCCTCTGAGGACCAAACGCATGCAAGAGTGAAAACACAGCGCTCAAAATCATGAAATGCTGCAAATGTCAAAATGCATACAAAAGGCAAAAACATTAAGAGTAATGCACTCCAAAATAAGAAACAATACAAATATCAGAACGATCAAAGCTTCAATATTTTTGCTGGAATTTCCCTCCTCTGTGTTCCTTCTCTTGCTGCACATTTCTGTTGTTTTTGTTTTAGTATTTGCATTGCATATTTGCATTTAAATTTCTTTATAAAAATAATCCTTGATTTAATCATAAGTACCTTACTGAAGCAAAAAAATTAAAATGGGTTTTTGCATTCACTCTTGTATGCGTTTTTGTCCTGAAGGGCCACCGTACAAACTCTGTAGTAAGTCAAAAGTTCAGAATGTGTCACTGTCCTTACGAACACATTTATTCTTGTGCAAATGCTCCATTCACTGTGTTTGGAGATCAGAAAACAAGATTTTCATACCTGGATTTTTATGTGTGCTGTAACAAAAATTCAGCCCATTAGGGTCTTTGTTTTTCTGATGCTAAGACATTAACATTATTGCTGTTGTTGAAGAAACTTTGCTCGCAATAATGTTTCACACTTTTCTCCACACATGCCTTCTAATCCACCTCTTCCCTTTGGTTTGGGCTCCAACATTTTGTTTTTTTCCCCACAGTGTTGGCTCTCCGTCCAACCTGCTCTTGGGTAGAGATGAGTGGTTGGGCCGGTACTGTATCACACTTCCTTTTTCCTGTGTGTCTGTGCGCTTTTGGCTGGCTCCCTCTAAGCATGTCTGGTGCTGTCTGCAGTCAAACAGGAAATGAGACGTAGTTCCGGTTTCCACCATGTTCTCTAACCCGAGATTATTTTCTTTTTATCATCTGTAGTTTCTTCACATCATAGCTGACTCACTGCGAACCACTCTGTCACACGAATCATTTCATGCTTCCTGGGCTGTTGTGTTGATCTTATGGGAGCAGTGGGGGGGGGTTACTTCTGCTTTTAAGGCGCCGAATTGATTGGATTGTTGAATAAACGAGTGTGGCTTTTCCCTGTTGGTGCTGTGCCTTGTAATGTGGGCTTTTGTCTTGATGCGAGTGACCTTACAGTTTCTCATATGCCTTTTGTCAAGTAGCTAATCATTTGTATGGTTTGTTTTCTCGCCTTTCCTCTTTGTTCTGTCCCTTATCTTCCATTGTCTTTCTCTCTCTGTCCTCTGTGACCCTGTTTTCAGGTCTGTGACCCATATACCTCAAGGCGCAATGCTGACCGTCAACACAAACTCCTGCGTGAGCATCAAGTCGGAGCCCGTCTCGCCCGGCCGTGATCGCAGCACCCCTTGCCCTCCTCCATCTTCCACCACGCCGTCCTCGACCTCAGGGGGAGCCATCCTGACCGCGCCGCCACAGTACCCCGGCTCCCTGCTGTGCCTGGAGCCCCCGACCGGCCGCTCGCCTGCAGACAGCGTCAGCAGCAACGCCAGCTCCTTTGAAGGCAGCGATCGTGATGACACTGGTGCAGCCGGCGGCGGAGGGGGAGGTGGCGGTGGTGGCGGCGCAGCCGGCGCTACGGGAAACGTCGGTCCCGGCAGCCGCCCCGACTTCAGCCCCTCAGCCGAGCTCCTTAGGGCGTCGAACGATCCGGAGCAGGAGGGAGGAAACATCAAGCGCATGAGATTGGACACCTGGGTCACATAGAGTCGCCTGCCACACCTCGCTGAACCCACAGGGAAGTTCTGCTGACACTCAAACACCCACAACACACACCCATACTCATTCTTAAACCCCCACTGCCCCGACCCCACTGCCATGTGACACTATCATCACACATCTGCCTCTGTCCAAAATTATACAACTCAGCTGCGTCACCCGGACTTATGAGGCTTTGCCAAAAAAACATTTAAAAAAAAAAATAGAAATAAAAATCCTTTGGGGATCACGCTCTGAGTGAGGAGAGGATGACTTTACTCAGCTGGATATTTTGTCCTGTGTAGATCCTTGAATAGAGGGACAGTAGATTTTTAAAGCCTTCTTGCTTGAATGGACTCCCGTATAGTAATTTTTTTTGGTAGAAATGAGGTGTTGAACCTTTGCAATCTGACAAAACCATAAAAACATTTATCTTTCACATGGTTTCACCTTCATGTATTTACATCGAGCTCTGCTACATTGTTCACGTTGTGATTGGTGGCTTGTCGACATTATGGGACTTGTATGACTCACCACTTCCTGCTCTTTTTAAATCCAATGTCGCTTGGATTGCGTGCTGTCCATTCTTCCATAAGTCACTTCCAAACTGCACTTTTGGATAGAACTTATTCTGGACAAGTTTGAGGACTGAGCATCTATCTGGCACTGAGCAAACGGACTCAAACTGGCTCTTCTAGGTAAAGATACGTCTCCGTGAATGGTTCTTTCTGCTGCCACCTTTCCCAACCTCGTACACCCAGGCAGGCCCGAGCCCTCAGGTGGAGCCGAGCACCGAGTGCCAATATCAACCTCTCTTCAACAAACAAACAAAAAAAAAAGCCAAATGCCTCTCGCACACGGTGCAGGGACAATGACGAATTATCACTCGCACTGTCACGGAAACGGGAACTAGAAACTGTTGATGCTTTTCAGGCTTCGAATTTCGCCGTCACTCTCTCCTCAGACGGGGTGCTCCTCCCGTCCTCTCACCTCATTTCTTCTGGAACTTGGATGGAAATTGTTTCATCAGAAATCCAGCCAGCCACTCAGCTTAATACCAGGAGTAGATGCCATCCAGTTAAATGCATAGAGTTTTTGAGCCTCTCTGGTGGCTTTTTTGGGTAGGGAAAGTATTTGGTCCTTTCAGTCCAAGTGTTCTTTATCTGTTGGTATTTAAACAAAAAAAAAAAATCTGTTTTGAAGGTCCGTTGGTTGTCCAGAAGTAGGAATTCTGACTTTGTATAAAAATCACTCCTTATACAAAAGCTTTGATGTCCTCTTTAGCTCTCTCTAGCTCTCCTTAGCTCTTTGCCGTGTTTCAAAAAGTGAAAGGAAAAAGACATTTTCTATATTTCTACCGCTTCAGTTGGCGACAAAGTAAAATAGCTTTTCAGCTTCAACGACGTGTATGTACATATGACTATATTTGCATAGACTTTGCTAGGTATCCCTAAAAACAAGCAATGTGTTGATTCTCAGTGGATCTGTTTGCATATATGAGTGTGAATTTGATATGTTTCGAGCTACGGTGCAGGGGTTTCGCCACACTAGGTAGTGCTGGTGGATCGTACTTGTTTCAGTAAACCTATTTTATGCTAGTGTTGATGGTTTGTGCACTTTCTGTCTCACTCACAGAGGCCTGCTTGGTTGTGGTGTCATCATGTTCTCCTATCACACATTTTTTAAAAACCCACAATCAAAGTAAAATTGTCCATAACCACCTGAACATGAAACGATTAGGACACTGCCATTCACTTATTGTGTAGTTAAGAGATAAAACGCACTTATTTGACGCATATTTTCATTGACAGAATCTTTTCCACGTTAAGCATACACAGATTATGCCTTTGTTTCACTTTGGAATTAAGTGCTGTGTTGTTTAATTGTATGTTTTATAGTACAGATTTGTTTGGTCTCAACCATTTCAAGTTTGTGTGTATGAGTGTGTGTACACAGGTTGTTTATAGCCTACAAATAGAAACGTTTCTCCTGATTGCTTGACCTTTTTTTTTCCTTGAGACGATGCTCAAAGTGCAAACTGGCGTGTCAGCTGTTGTTTGTTGGCTGTTTTTTATCTACTTAAACAATCTTACACTTTTAGGTCAGTGTAGGTGAAGACGACATGGCGGCTTTTATGAATCGATGCCGTTTGGTCTGAGCAGAGTGTGAAACCGGTGTTTGACACCGACACTGGCGGTTTGTGGCGAGTGTACGGAAGAAACATCACGGTGCTGTGTGACGTGTTCTCGCCAGTGTTGTTGATGTTTTCCATGAGGTTATTTTTCCGTCCCTCATTCGACAGTGTGGTAGCTTTTCACTCTGCTAAGTTCAGGTTAGTATTGTTTTCTTCTTTCAATCATCAATTTAACATCCAACACTTTCAATAAACTCATGTTGGAGAAAATTAGCCTCTTAAACCGTTAAAGGAGTAATTCTACATTTTGGGAAACTCGCTTATTCGCTTTCTTACCAAGATTAAGATGAGAAGATTGATACTCATGTTTGTGCAGTAAATCTAAAGCTACAGTCGGGTAGTTAAGCAGGGGGCAAACCGCTAGCCTGGCTCTATCCAAAGGTAACAAAACTTGCCTTCCAGCACCTCTGAAGCTCACCTCTAATGCCGCGTTCCTGTCATAATGTTTAGACGGCGATTACGAACAATTTTCATCCAAATTTAGCTTAAATTTTACACGGTTTTCCAGAAAATTTACAAAAAATATAACGATATAACCTAAAAAAAGAGTAATTATTTATAAGCCCTACACCGACTTTTCCACCTCAGCACCACCTTTTTTTTTTGTTTTATTCGGTTTTCCACTCAGGTTCTTTAAAATCCAATATTAGCACTCTTACAATCAATTCAGTTTTGTACCTGGTTTCACGTGTTGCAAACAAATAACATTCACTAATTTGGGCAATTTAAATTTGCTAAATGCGAGATTGGGAGCATTTCTATTGCCTCTGCACAGCTCTCAACATGGCGAAAGCGGAGCCGGCGGCTTGTAGTTAACGGCGCTAACAGTGAAAAACAAGGCAGCACTGCTGACGGGGCTAACAATGTTAACCTAGGGAGGGAACCATAGGGTGGGTGCTATGCTTCTGTGACGGCGTCGTTAGTCGGGACGGCGTTATCAGCTGTAACCGCCGTATGAGAGCAGTGCAGAGCAGCGGCCGTGAGCTAGCCAGTGGGGCACGCTCACATGCATTAACATGCACGAAAAGGCATGCCCGGCTATGTCAACAAAGCAAGGAAAAGCTTGTATTACAACAGAGGGAGAGCGACTTCATTCTCTGCTCAGGTAGACATTACTCCACTATATCTTTACAAAGCAAATAGTTGTTTGCTGCTATATTAATGCTCCGGATATTGTATAGAAAACCTTTAAATGACGTGACTACAAGGCTAACAGCGGGGGTAACCATCTTGAAGTAATACGTCAACACTCCCAAGTCGGAATAAGGCATAAATTTCGCAACTTCGTTTTACACTTTATTGAGATTTAGAGGTGCTGGTAGGCTTTTTTTTAAACCTTTGGACAGAGCCAGGCTTGCTGTTTCCAGACATTAGGCTAAGCTAAGCTAACCGGCTGTAACTTCCTATTCAACAGACAGTCAAACTTCTCATCTAACTCTCTGCAAGACAGCGAATAAGCACATTTCCCAAAATGTCGAAGAAGTTCTTTGAAGATCCAACTGATGAGTGGTACCAGCCTTCAGGCAGAGCTAATGAGTCATTTCCATTTTTACAAAACTAATTTCAATGGAAACTCTTTGTGTTTGTGGGGGCTGATGGTTGACTGAAATGTGACACCACACCGATTGGCTTCCTGCCTCATGCAGTTTTGTTCATGTACAAAAAGGTTCTCTGTCCAATCTAGGAGTTTAGTCACGAGACAATCTATATGAGAAATGAAAACCTGCACCCCTGTTACTTGTTGTGTACAATGTTTTTTAGAATCTCACTATTTTTGGATTAATTTGTGCTGGTGACAGTTCCATTGTCTATTATTATGATGATATTATTATGGAGCTTTTATTTTATTGCTATTTTGTGTAGGATAGTTTTTATTTTCTCTCTTATTTTATCTTCCTTATCATAAACATAGTACTGGTTTCCTTTTTTTAAAACAACTTGCTGAAAATTGCACGATCAGTTATTGTGGTATTAGTAAATGCAATGAAGGAAATACCAGTTAAATGCTGCAATTTTAATTAAGATATAGAATATATTTATAAAAACGGGAAACAACTGAAATTAGTAATTCATGAAATTTGAAAAAAAAAAAAAAAAGTAAATGCATGAGATACAGGTAACAACAAAACTTATGTTACGTACAGTAATGATAAAGGACATGCATCACAAATGGGTTTGAAAACAACTCAGAATAATGTAGCATATGGAATACTAAAGATGAAATTTATAGCTAATATATTGTGTTGAGCTAGTCTGCTTTGGGTTTTTGTTGTAAAGAAAATATTTCTTTTTGTTGTTTTTTTTGAGAATGATATACAATTTGTGTATATTTTCATATACAAAGTATGCACTGATATGTTATTGAAATTCTATACCGCTTTTACAAAAAAGTGTTTGTTGTACCAAAGTATCCACGTCCCTTGAAACCTTACCCTTTTTGCGTATGTTTTACCGTATTTTATATATTAAATAGACAAACTGAGTGAAATGAATTTGAGTTTTTGGTTTTATTTGAATGTTTACCAACAAAGCAAAAGTGCCTCTTCAATAAGTCATAAAGACCAAAGTCTTCAATCAGGAACATTTAGTGCAAGTAAAATCTCCAGAAATATTTCTATATTCCCCGAAAATGTCATTCAGTCCATTTCAGAGGAGCATTAGAGTGTTTGTCCTCTTTCAGTTTATCATCTGTTTTTTTCCTCTTCATCCTCACCTCAGCTGATTGTCACAGTTACAAACACGTGCGATGAAGCTTCATTTCACACATTCAGTGATAACTACACAGCTAAATTTAGCTGATCTCCCATGACCTCCTTTGAGGGAAGCAGCAACTATGTGAGCGAGGCAACAACAAAGTCTGATACTCACAGACTAAACAGTGATTTTAATGCTGGAGCCATACAAATCTTCATTCATGTCATCTTTTACCCAACTTTAATATGATTATGTTTTTGTCTGGTGTTGTCTTTTTTTTAGCTTTTAAAAGGTAGGGTTGGTGAAGATTTTAGAAATGTTTTTGTTATATTAGTTAAAATTCTCATTACATCCTGACAGCAATCAATAAACAGAATGGTCCAACAAAAGAAGAAAAGAATTGGGTATCTGTGGCTGTTTCAGGACTGGACGGGAGACCTGTCTGTCTGTCTGTCTGCCTGCCCGTGCACTCATTGTGCGTCACTGGAATCTTCCACAAGCTGCCAGCTTGACAGCAGTGAGTACTTACCTTAGCCACGTTCGCCTTTCGCGTTCATTATGATACGTTTATGTTCGTAATAATAATTGTGGGAGAGTGTGACGGACTGTCAGTGTTTCCAACTTGGCGACTTTTTCGCCAGATTTAGTGACTTTTGGAGCTAGCTCCTTTTATTGGAAAAGAGTTGGCAACACTACTGTTTTTTCGGTTGGATCACTTTTAAAAATCTAGTATACGCTTGCTAAATTCTCAAGATCACAGACCTTGCCTTTAATAAAATGTGTGTGTTGAGATCCTGTACTCAAGTAAAAGTAGCAACACTACAATGCAAAAAATATTCGAAAACTCGGAAAAGTGTTTTGAAAATAAAAGTAAAATTGTACTTAATGTACCATTAATTAAAGAAAATTGGCCTCTGAGAGTGTTATATATAAATACAGTATATATATATATATATATATATATATATACTGTATTTTACAGAGCTGAAATGATTATTGATAAAAAAATTACTTAAACTAATAATTGATGAAGTAAAAAAATGCCAAATTTCTGGTTCCAGCTTCTCCAATGTGAAGATTTTCTGTCTCCTACGATATTAAAGTAAATATCTTTGGGTTTTGGACAAAACAAGACATTTGAAGTCATCGCCTTAAAAGGAGAGTTTGAGTGTTTTGAAGTGGGGTTGTATGAGGCACTTATCCATAGTAGGTGTATTACTTACAGTAGATTACGGTTGGCGGGCCACTTGGAAAAACAGGCAGGGGTACCTTTTAGTCCCTGAAACTACGTTTCAAGGAATTATACCCACATACTAAACTGTTTTTTTTTGCATTTTTTTCAACATCCTATACAATTAAATGTTTCATTATTTTCGACATGCTATGTCTTGTTTTTATTTTTTTGACATACTATACTGTGGCTTTTTTTCGACATACTATACTATGACTTTTTTTCGACACACTACTGACTTTTTTAAATTTTTTCGACTGACTTTTTTTGTTGAAATTTTTCAACATACTATACTATGACTTTTTTGGTGCCATTTTTTTGACATACTATACTATGACTTTTTTTCATGAAATTTTTCAACATACTACACTGACTTTTTTGGTGAAATTCTTTGACATGCTATACTATGACTTTTTTTGGTGAAATTCTTTGACATACTATGCTATGACTTTTTTGGTGAAATTTTTCGACATACTATACTATGACTTTTTAGGAGAAATTTTTCGACATACTGTGACTTTTTGGTGACATTCTTTGACATACTATACAATGACTTTTTTTGGTGAAATTCTTTGACGTGCTATACTGTGACTTTTTTTATTAAATTTTTTGACATACTATACTATGACTTTTTATGGGGAAATTTTTCGACAGACTATGCTATGACTTTTTTTGGTGAAATATTTCGACAGACTATACTATGACTTTTTTTGTTGAAAGTTTTTGACATACTATACTATGACTTTTTATGGGGAAATTTTTTGACAGACTATGCTATGACTTTTTTTGGTGAAATTTTTCGACAGACTACTATGACTTTTTTTGGTGAAATTTTTCGACATACTATACTATGAATTTTTTTGGTGAAATTTTTCGACATACTATACTATGACTTTTTATTAAAACATTTTGACATACTATACTATAACTTTTTTTCATGAAATTTTTCGACACTATGTTATGACTTTTTTTGGGTGAAATATTTCGACATACTATACTATGACTTTTTTTGGTGAAAGTTTTTGACATACTATACTATGACTTTCTTAAAAAATGTTGACATACTATACTTTGACTTTTTTTGTTGAAAGTTTTTGACATGCTATACTATGACTTTTTTTAGTGAAATTTTTCGACATACTAGACTATGACTTTTTATTAAATTTTTCGACATACTATACTATGACTTTTTTTGGTGTAATTTTTCGACATACTAGACTATGACCTTTTTTCATGAAATTTTTAGACATACTATGACTGTTTTTGGTGAAATTTTTTTGACATACTATACTATGACTTTTTTAGGTGAAATTTTTGGACATACTACACTATGACTTTTTTTTCATGACTATGACTCGAAAAATTTAGCATGTATAGCATGTTGAAAAATTTCATGAAAAAAAGTCATATTATAGTATGTCGAATAATTCTTGAAAAAATTCATAGTATATCATGTCAAAAGATTTCATGAAAAAAAGTCATAGTATAGCGTGTCGAAAAAATTTCATGAAAAAAGTCAT
>CAKAKR010061226.1:0-37676 GCA_916700685.1 Adelosebastes latens | reverse complement strand
TTGTCAGGTACGAAAGTGTCATTCAACAGTTTGATATTGAGTTTTAAAACAACATGAAACAACGTAACACAGCACTAAAAAGGCCAAATGTGCACTGATCAATAAAAGCTCTAACAGTATTTAATATGTTAAACAGTCTTGCAATTCATGTTAGAATAAATAAGATTATAAAAGAATAAACAAATGCTGCTGATTTAATTATTTCCCTCTTGCTTTCTTGGTTTTCCAGCACCGGTGTTTTACTTTGGCGAGGTAGAGTATCATGTGGATGAGAGTGATGGACATGTGGAGGTCAAAGTGTGGAGGACGGGGACCGATCTGTCCAAGACCGGCACTGTCACCATCCGCTCTCGCAAGGCAGAGCCTGTCTCTGCAGAAGGTGAGCTCCCTGTCATAGAGTCAACTTTTACCAATAAAGATCATCTGTCTGCATTCTGCACATCTACTCAACGTCTTGTCGTTATTTTTTCTGACCTTCCATCCTGCTCTCTATCCTCCCTCTAGCCGGTATTGACTACGTGGGCATCAGTCGTAACCTGGACTTTGCCCCGGGCGTCAGCATGCAGACGTTCAGGGTCACCATTCTGGATGACCTGGGACAGCCAGAGCTGGAGGGGACTGAGAGCTTTGAACTTGTCCTACGTATGCCGGTGAACGGCATCCTGGGAGAACCTGGGAAGGCTGCAGTCTTCATCAATGACTCGGTGTCTGACTGTAAGTGACTTGATTTACCTAGAATCTTTTTCCGTATTGTTTCTCACCTTCAGTATTTATTGTTTTTAGCCTAAGGATGACAATGTCGGTCTGCCAGTCTGTCTGGCGGTAGGTCTTGACGTTTTGCACAGACATTCATGGGCCTTAGAGGATGAATCATACTAAATTTGGTGATCCCCTGATGTTTCCTAACACATATGATTTTGATCGATTAGTTGATTTAATCAACATATCTGTAAAACGGAGTTTCTCCACAAAGAATCACACAAATCACCACTTTAAATCTTGTGTTTACCAGAGATGTGCTCACAAGTTTCTTGGAAATAAGTCATTCAACATGAAAAAAACACAAAAAATGACTGATCGACTAAAGAAATCTTAGTTGACTAAAACCAAATCGACCGATTAGTCGACTAAGAGGAGCCAGCCCTATCCTACAGCTACACTAGCAGGTTCACATTTTTGCTTTTCGTGAAATGTCTTCTCAATTATTGGATGAAGATATCCATGGTGCCAAGGAGATGAATCAAAATTTTGATGATACTTATCCTGTGAAATATATCAAAATCTACTCAATGGATTTGTACAAAATGTTGTACAGACATTCATGTCCCCCTCGGAATGAATTGTAATAACTTTGGTGACTTTTCATTTAGCACCATCATCTGATCATAATTTTAATTTGTCCAATACTTTGGTGGTTTATAGTTTATGATAAATCCGTCAGTCTCATCTGTACTTTATGTTTAGTGCTTATTAGCAAATATTAACGTGCTATGACGCTAAACTAAAATGGTGAGGGTGTTAGCATTGTTGCTGCTCAAAGCACCACTGTGCCAAAGTACAGCCTCACAGCAGCATGGCTGTAGATTCTTGTTTTCTTTGTATAATCTGCATGTTTAATTGTATCTTTCTGTGTAAAATGTGCTATATGAATAAAGTTTATTGTTATTAGTGAAGATAACTCCCCCAAGCTTTGAAAAACTATATAAAAGCCTTACAAAGGAGCCTACTAATGTGTTAGGAACATGGTTTTCCAGCATGTCAGGACAACTTCTTTACACTTCAATTTGGCTGCTTTGCTAAACACAACTTAACAATGAATTTGTCACTTTTTTTTCTCTGTAGTTTCACAACTTTCATTACATATTTTCAGTCAGAAAACAAAGCTTGTGACAGCTGTGTTATTTGATTTGCTTTTTAAAATCAGACCAGTCAGTTAAACTCAGCCCGGACAGCATGGGAGACGGTATTAATCACTTTTTCACATGTGATGATTGAACTGTCCTTTTGACTGACAGTGCCAAAGGTCCAGTTCCGTGAGCCGTTGTACACCGGAGAGGAGAGTGACGGCCAGATCACAGCAACGTTGTACCGCAGCGGCGACATCAGACACAAATCCACTGTTCGCTGTTACACCCGTCAGGGCTCTGCACAGGTCGCCTCTGACTTTGATGAGCGACCCAACACAGAAACATCCATCATCACTTTCTTACCAGGTATTTCATTAATCACACAAGTACATCACACATGTTTTCTCACATTTTTTTCATTTACTTATCTTGTGTCTTGAGAGTTGACACCCTTTTAATTAAAAAAAGCTCTAAACAAGAAACAGTTTTTTTGTCGCACGTTTTTTTGCTAAATCAACAGTGCAGATTTCACAAGTGCAAGTTTTACTGTGTTCCACACATTACCTACTGCGCTGTCAGTTCCAGTATTTTATTTATGTGCAAACAGCTTCCAAAAACTCTGGAGGAACTGAACAAAGGGTTATGTGGGTTAAAGTTATATAAATAAGATGCTATATGCTGTATAAAGAAAAAAAAAAAAAGAATTATTGCAGAACTTTCTTCTACCTCAAATTTTTTTGACAAGTCCCGTCATCACCATCTCGCTGTACACTCTAGGCGAGGCGGAGAAGCCATGTATTCTGTCACTGGTTGATGACACGCTGTACGAGGAAGGAGAAGAGCTGCGGTTGGTCTTAGGAAACCCGAAGAGCGACTCACAGTTTGGCGCATCAGTGGGAGCTCTGAATGAGACCCTGGTGAAAATCAAGGACACAGCTGACAGTAAGTGAGATGAAGAGGGGGAGACGGTGGGGGGAGGAATGTCAGGAATGAAATATATTGTGAAATAAAAAGCAGTTAATCCAGTTTTACCTGAATAGTTGAGTAGTTTAGGCTGATGAATATGAAACATATGGTAAATGCAGCGTATACCTGAACACATATGGTTTTAAATCAACAGCAGTAATAATTACGGGAGTGATAATCAAAGGTTTATGTCCATAATCCAACAATGTGTCAGCATTTTATTGTATTTTTCCCCCTTTCTGTGCACCTCAGAACCCATCATTCGTTTTTTGGAGACTAAATTCAGCGTTAGTGAACCGAAGGAAGCCGGCGCCGTTGCAACTGTGAGGATCCCCGTGGTACGAGTGGGTGACGCATCAAAAGTGTCAGTGGTCCGCATTCACACCAAAGACGGGTCAGCTGTCTCAGGAGAGGACTACTACCCTGTGTCTCAAGGTAAACCTTCACACATCTTCTCATGTCTCTCAGGGTTGAAGCTGCATCGTGGCATTTTGGTGTAATGCAGTGCAGACTTCTCAAATTAAGCTGCAATTAAACAACATTACCATGCAACAGTAATGTGACTTTTAAAAAAAAATGATACACACTTGATGTTCTCAAGAGTTTGTTTAGAGTTTTTTAAGAGTGGAAACCCGTGGATGCATCCAAAAATCTAAAACATCACCAGAATGGTTTGCAAAAGTAAATGTGATTTGCACATTTACTTTGGCTAAAACCATAGACTGTATTGAAAAAGTGGATGTTGTCACCGTGACATCCACCATTGGTTTGTGGACTGCCGTTTTTTAAGCGTCGAGTTCGGCATTTTGGCCGTCGCCATGTTGTTGTTTTTTGCAACCACAAGGGACACGACAGGGTGGAACTTAGGTGACCAAAATGTTACAATTAACTTTCATGAACTGAAATCACACTATGAAAGGGTTAAAGTTGTTAAACAAAAACACAGACTACTCCCAGGCTAAAACATTCAAAACTATTGTTGTAGTCCTTTAACATGTTAAATCCATATCCACTAGTGATCAAAAACATCACATGATACATTTCCTTGGTTCTTACTCAGGTGCAGATATCCTGCTGATAGATTTCTCTTCTGCATGTGCAGCAGCTACAGTAATAAGAGAAGTTTTGAAACAAGGCTCCCTATAGGAGTGTTGGATTAATGAAAGTAGGCATAGGGATTTATCTTGGCGAGGGTCATTGATTTCTAATTTCATCCCAAGTGGGGAAAGGTAATTTCTGCAATAGTCCAGTGGAGGGTCATGTAATTTTTAATTGAATTTCTGAATACTTCATGCTTTGTCAGCAGGGTGAAATCTTCCTCTATATCCACTCCGCTTTAAGCGCAGTGAACCTTTCTTAGCTTCATCAAGCCTTGAAATATTTATATGAATACATTCAGTCTATTCAAATCATACCTGCCTACCCACCGTTCATATTTCCCAGCAGTTTTGAATCATACAGCGTTGAATTTCTCATTTTGCACAATGTTTTCCCAGTGCAGCACATTTCTAATGCAAAGCTCTATTACTTGCCTCGCTAGAAGATGGACCATCTTTTGGCTCTATGCAAATAAAAACCTGCAATGCGTTTTAGTCTCAACTGAGGTAATAAAACATGAATTGGGATTTGCATTTTTTGTGGAAAACTAAACTCAAAAAAGAGAGAAACTTAATAAAAGTGAAAGAATATCACCAACAACAATTGCTCAAGTTACCAGAACCATTGATGATTACACTTGTTCTAATGATGATCTGTTTAAGGCTGCTTTTCCTGGTGTTCATTTGTGTTTGTGTCCAGACATTGAGTTCAAACAGGGGGATAAGGAACACGTGGTGGAGGTAGAGGTGCTTTTCGATGGCATCCGAGAGATGAGGGAAGCCTTTACTCTCCACCTGAAGCCTGATGAAAACATGGTGGCTGAAACTCAGGTTAGGAGCGTGTTCCTGCCGAACCATCACACAACAAATAACACAAAATTCAAACTGGCAGTTGTGCAATTTCAGCTTGATGAAAAAGTAAAGAGTTTGTGTCTGATTTGACCCATATTTATCCAGGTCAGTCCCACTGAGACCAGGGATCTCTTTTACAAGGGTGTCCTGGCCCAGACAACAGGAGCCACTTTACTGTAGTTGCAGCCCAAAGAGCGATGAAAACATTTCACAATGAATAATAGATTATCTGCAGAAGAAAACAGGCAGAGTGAGAGAAATGAGAGAGAAGGGTATAAAGAGGAGCCAAGAATCAGCCAGGACTGAGAGATTGTAAACACCTCCAGCTCTGTGATGACTTTAATCGTTTCAATGATAGTAATTCATTGTGTCTTGATTCATAAACAGCACTGTGTCAGTAGTACTCATTAGTCCTAAACCTCTTTTTATCTGTAACAGGTAACTAAAGTGATAGTTTACATCGAGGAGACCAACAGCATGGCTGATGTAACCTTCCCCTCTCTGCCTCACGTGGTGTCGTTGCTCCATTACGACGACGTCGCCAGGACGCCAGACAACCTCCATCCACCCGCCGGCTACCCCGTCGTCTGTGTCACGGTGAGGAAAACTGAAACCACATTCAGGGACTCGAGTGGCTTTAGGCAGTGGTGGAAGAAGTTTATAGCTATTTTACTTAAGTAAAAGTAGCAATACCACAGTGAAAAAGTACTCTGTTACAAATAAAAGACATCATTCAAAATTTGACCTAAGTAAAAGTACAAAAGTATTAACATTAGGGCTGTCAATCGATTAGAATATTTAACCACGAATAATCGCACGATTGTCCATAGTTAATCGCAAATTAATCACACATTTTTTTATCTGTTCAAAATGTACCTTAAAGGGAGATTTGTCAAGTATTTAATACTCGTATAAACATGGGAGTGGGCAAATATGCTTGCTTTATGCAAATATATGTATATATTTATTACTGGAAATCAGTTAATAACACAAAACAATGACAAATATTGTCCAGAAACCCCTTTGAAATTGGCCTTGATATTTTTTCCTCGCCAAAATTTAGCGTAAGTTTGGAGCATTATTAGCCTCCTTTACCTCTGAGATGTAGTGGAGTAGAAGTAGAAATTAGCAGAAAATTTAAATACTCAAGTAAAGTACAAGTACCTCAGAATTATACTTTAGTACAGTAATAGAGTAAATGTACTTAGTTACTTTCTACCACTGCTTTGGAAATATCTTTTGAATTTTATTGCTCACTCTACAAAAACAGTACACTCTAGCAATGCCCAGGAAACTGTAACTAGACAGACTACAGTTCAGTTTTGTAGTCTTTTTCTGTAATGAGGTAGCGGGTGCTAATCAGGGCCCTCATCCTCTGGGAGTGTTGGGCACATTGTTATCCCTCAGAGCCCATACTTTTCTTCAGCCAAAGTTAAGCTGTCCTTCCAGAGTTGGCCAATCCGTCCTTAAAAGACACAAACATTACACAGTTTAGTAGGCCACAGTCCTCGTGCTTTCACACACAGGAGAATCACTTCCACTCTTGAATTTAGGCTCAGTGAGACACTTAAATGGATTTCCGTGATGTGTTAAGTCATTTCCTTCTCAGGTGACTACTGTGTGTGTTTGTGTTTGTGTTTGTGTGTGTGTTTCCCTGCGTTCTGGTCAGGGAGACTCAATGAAACAGTCTTGTCAAAACTGAAATGTTGAGTGCTGCATCAGGAGACGCGGTGTCAACAGATTTAAAAGGATATCCACGGAAACACTTCAAAGCTAACCCCATCATCGCATATCTCTATCTTTCTAATTATTAAAAAAAAAGCTATTTTAAAAGCTTAAATACAAAAACACAACACACTGAAACATCTGGATGTCCCTGGCAACTGTTGCTTACTCGTTTGTATTCTGCACCTCTCTCTCTTTTTGTCCTCTGGCATCTGCTGTATCTTTCCCATCTCTCTGCTGTCCCTGCCCACCCGCCCACTCCCGCTCTATTCCTTATCCATCCTTTAGGCTTGCAACACTAAATACGCAGACTATGACAAGACGGGCTCTATCTGTGTCAGCGAGCACATCAACGATACCTTGACCCGCTACCGCTGGCTCATCAGTGCCCCAGCTGGCCCCGATGGCGTCACCAGTCCCATGAGGGAGGTGGACTTTGACACCTTCTTTACGTCCTCCAAGATGATCACGCTGGACTCTGTCTACTTCCAGGCGGGCTCCAGGGTCCAGTGTGCTGCTAGAGCTGTTAATTCTAATGGGGATGAGGGTTTAGAGCTCAGCAGCCCCATCATCACTATCAGCCAGGAGGAAGGTGAGGACAGAACAATGAACATCCGTCTCCAGGTTGCCAGTTTTCTGGAGGAGGAACTGAAAAGGGATTCGGCCCCACGTTTAAATGAAAACCAAACAGGCTTTGTTCTCCAAGCATCATGAAGGTTCAGGAATAGGGCTTTTGAATGAACAGTACCTACTACTGTACGGTACAGCTGCCGTTAGCTGATCGCCAGATCCTACACACTGCACTCTTAATGTGTAAAAAAATGAAAGTACTCAATGCAGAGAATTGGCCCCATGTGAATGTTATAGTATTTTATTACACGGCTTTGTTGAATACCCGATTCTGATTCGTCAGTCACAGCATTCTATGGTCTGTTATTTTTTTCATAGCGGTTATAGACCATTGCTATGTATAACAGACCGTTGCTATGGGCGTAGTTCTGATGTCGGACTCTGGCGGACCGTTTTTGTGTCGAATTATTGATTTCTTAAGTAAGTAGCCGTGTAATAAGCGGGATAATGTACAGCTAGCGGGTCATTTTAGTAAAATAAACCTCTTCAGGGCGATGGACCCCGACAAAACCTCGCTGTACATTATCTCTTACACATATTTTATTGGATTATTATCGCTGATGCATTAAAGGTGCTAAATTCAATATCCCGAACATTTATATTGCAGCAACTGAGTAATGTCTACCTGAGCAGAGAATGAAGTCACTCTCCCTCTGTGTGTGTTGTAATCCGAGCTTCTCCACGCTTTGTTGATATAGCCGGGCTGGCCGCGCATGCTTTTAGTACATGTTCATGCATGTGAGCATACCCCACTGGCAACCTCACGTCCGCTGCTCTGCACTTCTCTCATACGGCGGTTACAGCTGATAACGCCATCCTGATCGACGGCACGATCATGGAAGCGTAGCAACCACCCTCCGGTTCCCGCTCAGGTTAACAATGTTATCTCTGTCAGCACTCTCGCCGTTGTTTGCACTATTTAGCACCGTTAGCACCGTTAGCACCGTTAGCTGCGAACTGCGGCTCGCCGTCGCCATGTTGAGAGCCATCGAGAGGCAATAGAAATGCTCCCAATCCCGTATTTAGCACCTTTAAGGTGTAAGTATAATTTTACTGGTGTAGTTGTAACAATATGTCATATTTCATAAGATCATCGTATGTTTTGTTTGTAAAATCTTAACTTTCAGATATATCTATTGGTTATATATTTCCCTCTGAAATGTAGTGGAAATACTCAAGGGTTTTTAAGCCTTCGTTTTTTTCTCAAATGAAAAACCATAAACCTGCTCTTTTGCTGTTGCTATGTTATCACTTATGCTGCGCTCATTTCACCTACACACCTTGAATGCAACAAGTTCAGGCACACTCTGTCAGGGTGGTCGCAGGGTATTCTTAGAAATGTGGAAATAACTACCTGACTCAGAAATAGCTCAGGCAGGTTATGAGAAAAATGTATTTAACATTATATTACAGTATATACAGTAAAATAACGCAGACACAATCACAGCCATTCAGTTTGTCTTCTTTCCTCCAAAGTGTCGCAACCTGTCCTAGTGTTCAGACTCTCTCCTCTCTGCTCCTCCGTCATATTAAGGTATGTGTCAACCACGTAAGATGGGGACCGTCGGCGCCGAGCCTTTCTCTGCCAAGCTACGCTACACTGGAGCAGACGACCCCAAACACCCCAACCTCATCAAAGTGACTGTCACCATGCCTCACATAGATGGTAGGTAGGCTGCAGGAGCTGGAGGCAGGACGCATACCACAGATGAAGTGAAGTGTAATGTAATGTGTGTAATATTCACGTCCGTGGATCCTCGGGAGCGTGACAGCCAGAATGTAGATCTTGCCGGGTTGTATCGAGCCCCGCTGCAGAAACCCTCCAGCACACCCGCTACTTAACATTCCCTTCTTGATTTTTAATCAGTTTCCTTCTGCCTCGTCTCCTCCAGGTTTCCTTCCTTTCAGATGCTCCCCTGCTTTTCTTTTCATCCCTTTTCGTTTGACTATTTCCTCCAACTAAGTTTTTGAAATAATAATTTCTCTCAGCATCAAAGATAGTCGGACACAGTCAAAATCACATTGTCTCTTTTTGCCCTCGCAGGCATGCTTCCGGTGATCTCCACCCGCCCTCTCATGAACTTCGAACTGACTCTCAGTCCGGACGGAACCCGGGTCGGAAACCACCGCTGCTCCAACTTGCTTGACTACGACGAGGTCACCACAGGCCACAGCTTCATCACCGCGTCGACGCGCAGCCCCGAGAGCATGGGAGACGCGGTGCCCTATCAGTTCAGCAGCTCTCTGCGGGGGAACGGCACGTTACGCTTCTACAGAAACCTCAACCTGGAGGCTTGTCTCTGGGAGTTCACCAGCTACTACGACATGTCTGAGCTGCTCACAGACTGCGGAGGCACCATAGGGACTGATGGACAGGTGTGTGTGTGTGTGTTTCTGTGTACATTTGTCTACAACGCATAAATTCCAATCTAGGGTTTGTATGTACATCTGTTTGACTGTTACCTGTGTGTGTTCCTATCTGTATGTTCAGTCTATTTACATCAGTCTGAATGAGAGGGTCGCACAGACAGAGCGGCAACACGTCTGTTTGCCTGCATTTTACGTCTCATTCTCTGCATGTTTGTTTGGGTGTGTTTGCCAGCTCTGTGCCCCAGCGTGTGATTGTGTGCAAGCAAACATATGCACACAGAAATATACACACTCAAACAAAGTATTGCTAACCTGTCAGTCAATCCCCTAATGCTCACTACTGCTGCTGTATCAACATGGAGCATTAAAGTGGCAGTAGGCTGAATATTTTGGGCATCATTGGGCAAAAAAATCCATAATAGCCTTTCAGAATATTGTAATATATTGTGTTCTGAGAGAAAACTAGACTTCTGCACCTCCTCATGGCTCTGTTTTTAGGCTTTAGAAAATCTAGCCCGTGACGGGAGACTTTGGCTAATCACAGGTCATTTCAGAGAGAGAGCGTTCCTATTGGCTGTTCAACGGTGGCAGCTGTCAATCACTCGCGAACTCCGACCACACGGTCAAACTAGGCAGCGCTGATCAAATATGGATCAATATTACTGTAATGCCTGTTTCTCGCCTCAAATGTTTCCAGAAACATCTTGTTGTGTACTTTTTAGCTGTAAAATGAGAAAGTGTGCTCTGGCTGGTGGGCGGTGCTTGGTATTTCCTCAACAGATCTCAACATGGCTACCGGTTCACAAACTTTCTTCTTTTACAGCTAAACAGTACACTATAAGATGTTTCTGAAAACATTTTTTGTGAGAAATAGGCAGAATATTGATTCATATTTGATCAGCGCTGCCTAGTTTGACCGTTTGATTTCGAAGTTCGTGAGTGATTGACAGCTGCTCGGAGACGGCAGGCTCCAGCTCGGCTCTGATTGGTTGTTTTCCTCCGGTCTGTGAAATCTTGCAGATGCCATTAGGAGCACCGGAGGACACAAAGGCACATGATTTGTGTCAGATTACCTGTCTCATGCACTACTGTCAGGATATAGTGACCGTTTTATAAAAATAACTTTTTTTAATCACATTTGCTCCAATTCTACCCACTGTAGCTTTAAAGCTTAGATTCATAGCATGAAAGGGAAATCACTTTATATGGAGTCAGGCAGCTTTTACTGGCTTGGTGGCATCATGACAGCTGAACTCACCAGAGAAGTCAGCTGTTTTGGCATCATATTCCGGCTGTTGATTAGATGCTAACACACATCCAGTAGCTGTTTGCTGTTGTTGCATCATTGCGGCAGATGTTGCAATTGTTGTTTGTGTTGTATACTGTACAGATCTGCAGTATTGTCATGGCTCCTGTTGTTATTGTGGATTAGGAGACACAGACCCTTGCTCCCTCGCTCATGTCCTGCTGCTCTTTTGTGTTCGTCCAAGCCTTTGATCTGTGAGCTTCTTGTTGCTGATCAGACTGCTGAGTGTGTGTGCTGTTTTTTTTGTGCGTGTGTGTGTGTGTGTGTGTGTGAGAAAGAGGAGATGGGAGGAAAAAGTAAGAAATTAGTTTACTTGTCCCCCAGTCACAGCAAGAACTGCTCGCACACACAGTTACACATGACGCCCGTCATCCTCCAGGACCTCAAGTCCACTTCGTTAAGAGAGATCACTGTCACACTGTCACTGGGGCTATGTTTTTTTATTTATTTATTTTTCCAAGGAGTGCCAAAAGAGAAGAAAAAAGAAGCAGTCAGAACTGCAGCGTCTACCACGGTGCATGAATCAAAGCACACAGAAATAATTAAATAATTCAGCTGCCTCTCAAAAGACCAAATTGATGTTGGATTTTGACTGTAATAATCTTGATCAATGTTTTATTCTTGGTTTTTCCGTGACAGCTTTGTATTTTGGTCTCCATAACTGCTGGGTTCTTTTCTGTGTCTGGGGAGAACATGCACTAATTGAAAGGTTGAACTCACAAGACAAGATCATGATATTTCAAAAGACAACTCACTGTGAACATACGCTGCTCTCCTTATTCTGTTCCATGCATTTATTTTAGGAGGTTGTAATAAGGTTATGGCTTTGTAAAACCCTAGCGCAGCCGAGATAGTTTGCCTCTCAGCTAGCAGTCGTTTTATTTCTCATTTGGATCCTGATTCAACGATTGAACAACTTACTCTACTGAGAGATGCCGTGGTGGATTGGGTCGGTTTCAGCTGTGTGTGCAGTGAATTTCAGGTCTTTGGTGGAGATTCTCTCTATTTGCAAAGATATCACCCCAGACTCTTGTGTAGTGGTGCTTGGTGTTTTAATGTTTTACAAACGAGATTGGATGTTACAAAATATGTACTCAAGTGATGAAGAATGGTTGATCAGAGATGTGCCAAAGACATCTTCTGCTAAATGGCTTTTCTGAGTTTCTCTTGTCAGTTCATTTCCTGCCCGGCATTCAGTGCGGTAATTGACTATGCAAATTGACACTTCAAGTCAAACAAACATAATGTGGAGCATTTTCAATCTGTTTCTAAAACAAACTCTGTCTTTGTCAAACTTTTGTGGGCACATAGTTCACACGAAACACCAAAAATTGTTGATATAATGTTGGGGAGCAGAGACACCTAGTGGCTGCCATCATGGAAATACATCTACACAAAATACATGTTAACATGGGTCTTAGGGTTTTTTTAAAGTCTGAGACTCTGGGCCTCCCATCAGACTAAGCTTGGAAAAAGGCACCCCCTCACCCCCACCCTTAGTTTACTTGTGTAGTTTTGCTCAATTCCTGGATGCCTATGGGATCATGATAATGTTATTTGATCCCATAGACACTCAACAATTGAGCCAACACAGCTTAATATAATATGACATAACTTCAGACTGTACCAAATACATAAAAACGTGTCCTACGGCACTTATTAGTTTCTGGCTCTGAGAAAGTAAGAAAAACCGTAAATTTCCCCCAAACTACTGTATCTCTGAACTGTTTCTTTCACCAAATCACTCACATTTAGGCTATTCTATGTGATCTTCTTTTGATAACTAATGTAATAACTAGGGCTGTCAATTGATTAAAATATTTCATCGCGATTAATCACATGATTGTTCATAGTTAATCGTGATTAATCGCAAATTAATTACACATTTTTTATCTGTTCAAAATGTACCTTGAAGGGAAATTTGTCAAGTATTTAATATTCTTATCAACATGGGAGTGGGCAAATGTGCTTTGTTATGCAAATGTATGTATATATTTATTATTGGAAATCAATTAACAACAGAAAACAATGACAAATATAGTCCAGAAACCCTCACAGGTACTGCATTTAGCATAAAAAGTAGAGCAAGGTTTGGATCCATGGTTGGCACCAATGGATTCCATAGGTTTTATTGTTTCATATGATGCCAGTATCTTCATTCTAGCTTTCACTCTGAGCCCGCTACAAACTAAAAAATCGCAAGTTGCCTTAAAAAAATTAGTGGCGTTAAAATGAATTTATGTTGACCCGTTATTATTGCATTAACTTTGATATCCCTAGTAATAACTAATATTAATTAATTATAAGTGATATTTTTTCACTTCCTGAGCCTCCCCTGAAACAGTTTGGAGCCCCCCTGGGGAGGCCCGCCTCACACTTTGAAAACATCTGATGTAGAATATTATCTGGATAAAGGTGTTGGGTAAAACAGTTTTTTTCAGCTTACAAAATCAAAGTAAACGTGATCAGGTTTTTAAATACTTGGAAACTTTAAAAAAGACAACCTAGATAGAAAAGAACAATACAAGCCCACATCGCTGCCCACTGTGGTTTCGTGTGTACAACTTTTCTGCATCTTTGACAGCACTGAGTAGGAGTGAAAGAGTTCAAGCGCCTCGTGGAGGAGAACAATGTGTTCATCTTTTACATCTTCTCAGCACTTATTATAGCTTATCAACCTACAATCACCCCTTAATCTAGAAGGATAACACAGTTCTTGTCATGCATACTGAGGATATCTTGCGTAGAACTCCAACCATGATATCAAGTATATAAACAGTGTTCCTCGCCAATAATACATTTTGAATAATTTTGAGCCTAAAATTGTTTTTGAAAACATCCTCACAGGTGCTGAATCTGGTCCAGTCCTATGTGACGCTGCGTGTGCCTCTTTACGTGTCGTACGTGTTCCACTCCCCCGTGGGCAGCGGCGGCTGGCAGCACTTTGACTTGCAGTCCGAGCTGCGCCTCACCTTCGTGTACGACACGGCCATCCTCTGGAAGGACGGCATCGGCAGCCCCCCGCAGGCCGAGTTACAGGGTAAGCTCCCAACACCGTGAGAACGTTACATGTTGTGCTTCTGGACTCAATATCATCCACATTAAAAAAACAAACAGTTTTTGTAGAATCTGTTGTGTTTGTATGTATTTTTGCCAGGTGCGTTGTATCCAACAAGCATGCGCATCAATGAACAGGGACGTTTGGTGGTGAACTTCCGCACCAAGGCTCGCTTCAGGGGTCTGTTTGTGGAGTCTCATTCTGGAGCCATAAGAGCTGGTGAGACTGACAGATTAGTGTAACCATATCACTTTTACTATTCCTCAATAGTGTCACTGAAGATGCTTAAGTGATTAGTTTAAGGCATCACATTGTAAATCTCCATTGTGAACCTCTCCCCCTCTCAACCTTCATTACCAAGCAACCTCCATGTCCTCCATGGTGATGAGTGTTGACCACCCAGGCCTGACCTTTAACCTCACCTTAGTGAGGAGTGAGCCCACCTACAACCAGCCAGTCCAGCAGTGGACCTTCACTTCTGACTTTGCTGTAAGTGTGCGCCGCATGAAATTTGTTTGTGCCCCGATGCACGACTTGAAACATCCACCGTGTGCTCAAGCAGCTGGACGGACAGATACAGACTGATGCTTGAGTATCTGTCCTCTTTGCTCCCACACAGGTGAGAGACTACTCTGGGACCTACACAGTGAAGCTGACGCCCTGCACAACAGCCCAGAATATGGAATACACTCTCCCAGCTGTGTGCAATCCCAGAGAACCGGTCACCTTCGATCTAGACATCCGATTCCAGCAAGTAAGGCAGTTTTTGTTAGAACCCTAAGATCCAAAAGTGACATGTTTCTTTGTTCCGGGTAGATTTTCTTTCTTTCTTTCTTTCTTTCTTTCTCTCTCTCTCTCTTCCGTGGTTATGCTATACTTTGTTATACATCTCTCTTTAGGTGAGTGACCCGGTCGCAGTGGAATTCAGTCTGAACACTCAGATGTTCTTGTTGTCCAAGAGGAGCTTGTGGCTCTCTGATGGCTCCATGGGCTTTGGTCAGGAGACCGATATAACCTTTTCTGAGGGTAAGTGGCCTCTTACTACGTCTAAAGGCTTTTCAGTGCCGTGTAGATTTAAATGTCTATACTTGTGGTTATAGAAGTTTTTATACTATTGTCTACAGGTGGGAATTGTTTTACATTACTGCGGTCAACTTTGCAAAGTGTGCCAAGTTTTTAGAATGATTTTCTACCTTTCAAGCAGACATTGGTTTGAGTTCCAGTCAGCGAAATATGAAAATATACTTGTCAAAAATAAGCCTTGCTTGACTTACTGTGGCTAATCCATCACAGTGGAAACAAATCACCGGCACTCACAGATAAAGAGTCTTTTTTGGTTTGGTCATCAGCGTCACCACGTCAAACGCGTTCGTTTACGTTTGATTGCCCAGAATAAACCCAAAAAGACTCTATATCTGTGAGTGCCGGTGATTTGTTTCTTCTGTTCTTACCACTACCTGGCAGCCGATACTGTTAAAGATTTGGGGACGTGCTCGCTGATATTTTCTATTTTGTCTTAATTCATCACAGTGAACATTACATCAGCTGTTCTATTTTGTTAAACATAATATTGCGTGATATTTAAAGGAAATTACATCTGATATTTGAGCATTTAATTCACAAATCAACCCTGGAAGACAACCAATATCCAAACATTGACATCATGGAAAGGATAAAGGGAATTTTGTGCTTTTTGTTTCTACTTGGAAGATAGAGAATACATTTTAAAGCAATTGCATACTGTGGACATGGTTGACAGTAAAGTACATGGATTTGTAGTTTGTTGGTTAAAACAAAAAAAAAAACACCACTACGGCCCTTTAGATTAATTTACTTCCATTAAATAGTCTGTCCTCCTTGGATTTATAAGTATGATTTGTAATAATAACTTGGTGTATGTAGGCTTTAGGATTCATGTCTTCCTCCTCTATTTCAGGTGATGCGATCTACGGCCGTGTGATGGTGGACCCTGTGCAGAACCTGGGGGACTCTTTCTTCTGTAGCATAGAGAAGGTGTTCCTCTGCACCGGTGCTGATGGATACGTGCCAAAGTACAATCCGACTAAGTTTGAATTTGGCTGCCTGGCGGACTCCCCATCATTGCTCTATAGATTCAAGATTATTGTGAGTATATTCAGGTTTTTAATGTTGCACTTTCAGCATGCAGACATGCTAAATAATATTTTACAATCAACACAAAAATAATTTCCTTACTTCCTGTTTTCCCCTCAATCTAACACACTTCATCAGGACAAGGCTCAGCCAGAGACTCAGGCCCGTGTGTTTGGTGATGTCAGTTTTAAAGCTGTGCTGGCAGTGGATGATCCATCAGCCTTGTCTCTGGTCAGACAGCCCGGGTCTGATGGCTTCAGGTTGGACTCTACAGCCATGTTCCAGGTACATCTTACTGGTCCTCATAGTCAATGACAGATTTTTATTGTGAACCAGCAGCTTCAGTAAGTAACGTTGTAACTCAATGTATAAAGCTTCAAAAAGCTTTACTGTGCATGTGTTATTGTTGGATACAATTATGAAGCCGGACAGCTTTGCAGCTGTATGAAGAGAGCTTGGAACATGCCACTCCACTATTAGGGCTGCACATCCATCCATCCATTATCTGTAACCGCTTATCCCATTCGGGGTCGCAGTGGTGTGTGGAGCCGATCCCAGCTGACATTGGGCGGAGGTAGGGTTAGGGCTGCGCAATTCATCAAAATGTTATTATTGTATTTTAGATTAAATTAAATTATTGTGGTGCTGCATAGATGTCCTGGCCTACACATCATATTCTGTAGGCTTAAGACACGTCTTTGTGTGGTACAGATCCCTGCAAAAATCCCTTAATATGTTTTTCAATGAAGATGAGAATAATGATATAAAAATGATCATTCCTTTAAATATTGCAAATCAGATCAGAATTGCAATATCATATAATCGAAATTAGATATTTTTTCAAAATCGTGCTGCCTTATCCACTATTGAATGTACAGTACTGTACTGTATGGTTTGCTTCGACTGGTGTTAATAGTTTTTATTATGTTGTCACCATATGTTGTGTCCACAACAATGGATGTGAGTCATTAGGCTTTGTTGTGATTTAACACTTGATGGTTATTGCTACTGCTGTGCAGAGTTATTGTATTTTTAATCATCAAATACATAATTCAATCAATTCAAGGCTGGTAAAGTGCACTTTTGCGAGAAATCCAAAGTCTAATGAGTCAATTGAGCACCAGCAGGTCCCATCTTATCGAAAATCAATGTAGATAATTATTTTTGAGAAGATGTGCTCATTTTGGACTCTTAACCGTATCTGTTTGCTCATTTTGTAAATTGAAGATAATGCATATATGCATATTTTGGTGTTTTTTCCTCAGGTTGCTGCAGGCCGCGAGTGGTACATTCACACCATTTACACAGTCCGCTCCAGAGAGAACGCTAACAGAGGTATTGGAAAGCGCAGCCTGGAGTACCACTCCTTGGTTTCCACGAGCAACGACCTCGCCTTGACCCCATCGAGCGGCAGAGGTCGTCGCCCCAGGAGGTCGGCCGGCGATGAAGTCCCAGAGTTCACTGAGGATATCGGAGCAGACAACAATCGCGGTACCAACATCATGCACATCGCTTTGGACCGCACCAAGCGACGGGCAGGGGGGTCGAATGAGCTGTTCACCGACGGGCAGGAACCCAGTGAGCTGAACGCAGACGAGGAAGAGGAGGGTCTGCTGACTGTGGTGGGGGCGCTGGTGGGGCTGCTGCTGACCGCCCTCGTCATTATCACCATCATACTGGTGCTGAGATCCAGACGGAAGGACGGGAAGGAGGGATGGAGGGAGGGGGTGCAGGAGGTGGTGAAGGGGTCCGTCAGTACGGAGCCCATGTTGGTGGTGAGGATGCAAGACTGCCACAACAGCTCAGAGGTCTGAGCAACGGATGGACAGATGGACAAAGGGGATGAAGAGTATGTGGGGGTTTTATAAAATTTTGGATTTTCTTTTTTTTTTTAAACTGGTATTAGATTACTTTCATAACACCAAAAATCTGAGATTGATCATATGCGTTATTGGGTGTGTGTGTGTGCGTGTGTGTGTGCCTGTTAGTGGGGGGATTTCTACAGTATTGGATCCATTACGTACCTTGGTCACTTTGACCAAAAACAGCACAGAAGACAGCCTTTTACACGCTGTCTTCACTTAACATTCCAACTTGTGCTGCTAGTAGCATGGTATTTCCTTCCTCCCTCACTGGCTTTATGGTGTCAAAGTCCCTGAAGCAGCTATATCCCTTCAGGACAGTCCCATTCGCCGGGAGCACTTTTTCTCATAAAGCTAGTGTCAGGCAGGCTAAGTCAGAGATTTAGTGCTGCAGGTTTACCTCGGGTAAAGGGGACTAGATGATGTCAATGTTCATACTGAAAGGAATAGTTCACCTCAGAAAGAACACTTAGATGTTATCGACCTGCCCCCGTGTCAGTCACAACTTAGTGTTTGTGAGCCCTGGCTCTTGTGTGTTTACCAAAATATTAATGGTAACAAGACCATCTTTTGTTCTTGCAAAGGATACAACAGATATCCACACACATTATGCAGCTTATTCCAATTATTTAGTATCTTAAAGGTATGATATGTAACTGCTGTTTGTGAACACACAGCAGTCAAAGTTGGCCACACCTCCACAATGAGCCGAGACGGAGAGAGAGAGAGCAGCGACGATCCAGCGAGCTATAGAGTGACTGAAGAGAGAGAGCGGCGTTAGTGAGAACAAAGCAGCAGATCAGAGAAATAAAACGTTATTTTCTGATTGTTTCCTGGTGGTTACGTTCTAAACACAAATAAACGCATCTAACTCCACATAATCCTGCGGGAAGATGCTGAGTTGCCAGATTTTTAATGAATGCAGACTTCCTGTCTGCTGGCTGTTGCTCAGCGCTGCTCTCGTCAAACTACAGACATACACTGAGCATAAGCTGCACTCACAGCAGAGAGAGGAGCAGGGGGATCACTGGAACACATGCACATAACACAACCCGTTCTCATCCGTGAAATACGGCCGCTTTGTATCTAACAGAGTAAAAGGGGGACTTGTGAGTCGATATCAGAAGCCGAGGGGCTCACACAGCAGCGATATTTGACCACCTAAACGAGCTGCACACCCCGCACACTGTTATTGGTTGGGGGGTTAGACCCCCACATGGGGCCCAAAGGCTGTTTGCAGACATCCAGAAGCGTCCCGGGTAAATCAAAATCCAGGCAGAGGGCTGCAGAGTCGCTGCAGAAACAGACACCACCACACACTTCTAGTGGGACATAAGTGATGATTGAGAGGGATTATTTTTCAGTCCATACATTGTTTTTCCGTTAATTTCTTGCATATTATACCTTTAACAAATGCCTTATTGATGCAAAAGTCCAGTATTGAGACTGTAATCTCACTTACTGTCAAAGTTGTTATAAAGTTCATCAATTGCCAGAGGATAATATAATTTATGAAAATATTGGGGATTGAAAGGTAAATACAGAACCCATAGGCTAAATGTTTGGTTACAAAACATTTAAGCCTATGCTGCGTGAGTAGATTAATATTCATTCTGTGGTGAACTGTGCCTTTAGGCCTACAATTTTGTCCTGAAATATTTGCGAGTCATTCTGGACTGCACAATTTGTAATGAAAAACATAAACACAAGATGCAACCATCTGTTTCTTATCTGTGAATTAAACCTGCAGAAGTCTCTTATTATATAGACTACAGGAGATTAATACCACTGCTGTCAGAATTTATGTTTATCAACCAGCTAATTGTTTTAGTCATTCACTGTTCTTTATTGTTTTTGACCATATGATGAGGAATGTTAGATTTATTGAGCATTTCTGTTGCTGCTGAGTTGGGTTCACTGTTTGTATTCTTGTAAAATCAGAGTTTACAGTTCATCACTGCTTCTGTTACCACGATGTTAACTGCTATCCATCCTGTTGCTCCACTGTGTGTTTCTGTGATATTGTCGTATTTATTCAAACTATTTTGAGCATAATGTTGTTTTTTTATAACACTGGTTAAGGTACGTGTGTATAAAGACACTCATCTCAGGAGTTGTTTCTTTTACAGACAATGGACCGTGTGTTTTAACACATTTTACGTCCGTTGACTGAAGAGAATCTCTACAGAGCCACTTTCCACTTCTGTGTTACACTGCTAATAAGTGTGGTGCTGTGAACATGCAAATACTTTATCCACATCCAATTATTTGACTCCTATTCTTCTCATATTATGTTCCCGTGAGCTTTATTTGTCACTAGTGCTGTGTGGGATTTCAGTGTTCTGAGTCATGTTTTCGAACAAAGGATGCAAACAAAGTAGCTGCTTACAAATCGGTACGTCATGAAAAATATTACGTTCGAGGCGTTTGATATAATCTGCTGTCTCGTCATTCTGTTGATATCACTGGTGAAATTTCTTGTTTACATGTGTTGTTAAACCTGTGTCTTACTCTGCTATGGATATACAACATGCTGAGATCAGTGTTCCTGAATATTTGTCTTATTATGGTGTTGTCATCATCGTATAATCATTTTCCAATATTTATCAGGGCTAGATAATGTGATGAACATGAGCCAGGGAATCAGCTGAGGTGTGAATCAGCGAGGGATGTGATGGTTTATACAAGTAATAGGCTGCTTTTTTTTTTTTCTTCCCCTGATGAATTTGGAAATAACACCATATCTGACATCAAATGCACTTTTTGAGTCACATCCCTCACATGCCAATCCAAGCTATGCAATGTAATGTATATTCCACAGCCAGTTATCCCCATGTATATGACAATTTTAGCACAAACAATCAAACTTGATATTCAGTTTGTGTCTTTTTATGAATGGGTTTTTATGTATATGTATTTAAGAATAAATATTGTTGCTTACTTGTCGTTGATTTACTCAGTATTTATGCAGAACTGTAGAGTTGGGATTTGAGATGTAGACTTGAATGAGGAAGGTGCAGTGGTTAGCACTGTCGCCAGAGGGTCACAGGTTCAAACCCCGGCTTGGGGGCCCTTCTGTGTGGAGTTTGCATGTTCTCCCCTCGTTAGCGTGGGTTTTCTCCGGGTTCGCCGGCTTCCTCCCATAGTCCAAAGACATGCTAGGTTAGGTTAATTGTTGACTCTAAATTGCCCGTAGGTGTAAATGTGACCGTGAATGGTTGTCTGTCTCTATGTGGGATCGGCTCCAGCCCCCCCCCCACGACCCTGAATAGGATCAGCGGTTACAGATAATGGATGGACTTGAATGAGGACATAAGACTTGATTGGACTTCAGTGCTTTGAGACTGGGCGTACTTGAGACCTAAGGACTTGACTTGAGACTGGAAAGCAAAAACATTCAAATCTCATGTTGTGGCCTCGAAAATTCTTGGACAAATTAAAAAATAAATAATGCACACGCAGGCAACAGCCAAGCTTTGCACAGCACTTTGAATATTTGATCATTATAAAGCCCTTGGTCTCAGCCATGGAGAAACCTATATTTACATTCTAATGGTCAGCATTCAGAGACCTGGGAAACTTACAATTGATTTGCAACTTGCCCTCATTGACTTGAGACCTGACTTGGGTGTGTCCTTTACAAGTTAAAAACAGCTCTGTTTAGATGCATACCTCACATAAGCACACACATTGCTTAATTATATTCATAGGCATATCATGATAATCAGTTGGTTTGATTATTAGGAGAGAAAAAAAGTGGAAGAAAATGACACTAACTGATCTAATGAAGTACATCATACCCTACACCATGTCGGTAGCAGCATCTGTAAATGTCACAAAATAAAAGTGTGATTTCATTAAACCTGCAGTAGGCAGAAAGTTTTGGGCATCATTGGGCAAAAATCCCATAATAACCTTTCAGCATATTGTAATTCAAGTGTTCTGAGAGAAAAATAGACTTCTGCACCTCATCATGGCTCTGTTTTCAGGCTTTAAAAAATGTAGCCCGTGACGGGAGACTTTTACTAATCACAGGTCATATTCGAGAGAGAGCGTTCCTATTGGCTGTTCATTCAATGGAGGCAGCTGTCAATCACTCACGAACTACGACCAAACGGTCAAACTAGGCAGCGCTGATCAAATATGAATCAATATTCTGTTACTGTAATGCCTATTTCTCGCCTCAGATGTTTTCAGAAACATCTTGTATGTGATGGAATTTTATGTCAATTCCTCTCTCCTTGGTCGGGAGGTCAGAGTGTTTCTCAGAGTGTCCCTCTGTTGACATTATTGGGTTGGAGTCCTGTCTAGGGGAGCCACCGTTATCTGTACAGCTGTGTGTGTAGTAGGGACCATAGAGCCAGTCACTGGGGCAACCAGGGTCAGAGATGCCAGAGGAACCGAGTAAGTCAAAACATGATAAGGGTAAAACACTCCTGAGGCCTTCATGCAGAGAGCACCTCAATGGGGGAGACCTGACAATTGCTCCTTGATCAAGCTTCAATAAACCTTCTGTGTAACACATCAACAGCTCCGGGGCCTCTTCCTTCCTATTGAGTTAACTTGTGTATCAGAAATTCCACAACATTGTAGTGTACTGTTTAGCTGTAAAATGAGAAGGTTTGTTCCGGCTGGTGGGCGGTGCTTGGTATTTCCTCAACTGATCTCAACATGGCTGCCGGGTCACAAACTTTCTCATTTTACAGCTAAACATTTTTCATTGCTCTCTCCCGGTTTCCTCCCGGGGTCACAGTTCTCCCGTATTTCTCCTGAGTTCTCACACCTTTTTTCCATTTTGATTATCACAACCTGTTTCTGGCACTGTACAGCGTGTATAAGCCTACTGTTTCCAGCCAGACAACAATACAGCTACACCAAATGTTGTTTACTGGCAGAAGAGAACTGCCCCCTAGATAAATAAATAAATAAATAAATGAATGAAAACTTATGAATAGCCTATTAGTTTATTCAAAAGGGATACATTATTCTGTACCCTCTGTATTTTTTCCTGAGATTTAAAAGTATTAAAGGAACTGTTTGTAACTTCTTACATGTATAAATCACCCGGGTCGGTGTCCCATGCGCGCTCGCATATGTGCGCTCGCGTGTGGCTACGCCATTCAGACAAGACTCCAACACAAACTACACAGAAGCACCAAAACCGCAAAGTTCTATCTAGTGAAGCCCGTCTTGCAAAACAGTGTTGGCCGCGGTCGGAGTGCGCGGGGGAGACTGTAGCTTTGGTCTCCAGGGCCAGAGTCTCTGCTGTACTCTGCTCCTCTGCTCCTCTGCCTGCTTGCCTTCACTCAGCTCGCTCCACCTCACGTGCATGCGTGCACACTACACACTGCAGGAGACTTCGTAGCTCTGAGAATATCTAGTGAATGTACAGTGGACGTTTGTGTAGAAATAAATGCTCCAGCTCCTCCAGACCAACAGAGGTTTCCCGTGTCTTGTGAAGTGACGGGGCTCTGCAGCGAGAAACGTTATCGTCTCCTACTGGGTGCCGGTGTCTCCCGTGTTCCCTCCCACCGCGGTCGGGAGGCTGAAGCAGGAAAAGCCAACACTAGGATCAGCATTGATTCATGGAGAGACCTTCGTCTGGTCAGCTAACATTACTGCCAAGCAGGTGAAATATAGAGTGATATTGTGGTTTTAGCTGACGTGTGTCGCCTCACTGTTTTGAGCGATGCTCGTTCATGTCTATTTAGAGCGAGCCCGACGCTGACTTTCGTTGACTTAACGGCCACAGGTGTCGCTGTTAACAAGAATTTCTGATTCTTACAAACAGTCCCTTTAATGAATTGTATATATGTGTATATATATGTTTTTGTTTTTTATTTTGTTCTTTTTTATTATTATTATTATTGAACTGACACTTTGGCAATATTGTTCACCTAATAGTCATGCCAATAAAGCAAATTGAATTGAATTGAATTAAATTGAGGGAGAGAGAGAAAGAGAGAAAGAGAGAGAGAGAGAGTGTCAGCTCTGTCCACAGAGACAGGTGGAGACAGAGCAACATTTCCTGCTACAATGTAGCACATATGTAGAAATTAGGAAAAAATTCTTTTCAAAAATTAAATGTAAACTCCAAGATTTCGATTCCCTCTCTGACCAAAATAAAATACAACATCTACTTGGAGAAAATAGTGTCATCGCCAAAGAAGCTGCAGGATATGTCAGTGCATGTCACAGCCTAAGAGACAACCACAACAACAACACATAATAGATGTAACTCCCACTCTGCCTTTTAGTTACTCCTCTACTTCATGGTTTTATTTTTATTTTTTATTTTTTTTTATATACACATTTGATATTGCAATATTTTATTTTTATTATATTTATTAATTGTTTTTATCTGTTTGTTTTACTGACACAACAAACTTGAATTATTTCTGTATTGTTTTCTACCATTTCCATGTTCTTTTTAAATATCTATATATTGTAATTTGCTTAATGAATTGTATATATGTGTATATATATGTTTTTGTTTTTATTTTGTTCTTTTTTATTATTATTATTATTGAATTGACGCTTTGGCAATGTTTTTCACCTGACAGTCATGCCAATAAAGCATATTGAATTGAAATTGAATTGAATTGAATTGAGAGAGAGCGAGAGAGAGATGGAAGAATCTGATTGGTTAAAACGGAAGATGACGCAGCACAAATGTGCCCGCTGCTTCCCTCCTCTCCTCTTCCTCCTCTTCTTCCTTCACTTCCTGCCTGCTGTGGCAGTGTTGTGTTTGCTGTCCGCCCGTAAACATGGCTACCGCTGGAGCAGCTGGAGACGACCTGAAGAAAGAGCTCACATGTGCTATCTGTCTGGACTTCTACAAAGACCCAGTTATCCTGAAATGCGGCCACAACTTCTGTCGCTTCTGCATCTGCATGCACTGGGATGAAAATGGCGGAGACTACGGGTACCAGTGTCCTCAATGCAGAACGGTAAGTTAAAAACACACGCTTGTATCTTCTACCGTGCTTTTTATCTCAAAAATATGTTTGGTACATTTGTGACTATTGTTTATAAGCGAAGTCAGAGTAGCTGGTTGACAGTTGGTCATTGAAAAAAACAGCGTTAGCCGACGTTACCATGTTAGTTACGCAGTGCATTACTGTGGCTACCGTTGTTATGATGGCTGGCTAGCTAATGCGAAATTACAAGCAGGGAAGTTAGCTAACAATCATGTGAAGGAGATGCTTTAATGCAGACAAAGTGATACTAACTTTGTCCTTGGTTACAAGCAGATAATCTGAGTCTTTCTTGCTTTCTTTGTTCCCTCAGGTGTTCAACAAGAGGACCTTCACTAAGAACTACCTGGTGCAGAACCTGGTGGCCAAACTGGAGGACCTGGAGTGTCTGGGCTCTTGTCCTGCACCCACCAAGCCTGCTAATAAAGTAGATGGGAAGTGTGATCAACATGGAGAGGAGCTGAAACTGTACTGCCAGACTGATAAAAGGCCCATCTGTGTGGTCTGCAGGGAATCTAGAGCACACAGGTTGGTCGTCTTCACACCTTTTTTTTTTTTATATATAGGGAAATTATAAACACACTCTATTCGTTTGCTCTGCTTTTTTTTTCAAATTCACCAGTTACTTTCTTGAAAGAATCATCAGAACAAGATGGGTTAATTATTAGTCACTGAGATTGTTCAGGTCAGGTTGCCAATGTACACCTTGCCAGTTAAATGAATCTTTATACAACTACATATGATGCATGTCCATGCAGAAGAGACATGCCACGTTTTAGCTGCATTTGGCCTGCAGGGAATCTAGAGCACACATGTTGGTGGTGTTCACAACTTTTTTTATATATATATATATATATATATATATAGGGGAATTATAAACACACTCTATTAGGTTAGCTATTCGTTTGCTCTGCTTTTTTTTGCAAATTCACCAGTTACTTTCTTGTTAAGAATCATCAGGACAAGATGGGTTAATTATTAGGCACTGAGATTGTTCAGGTCAGGTTGCCAATGTACACCTTGCCAGTTAAATGAATCTGTACAATTACATATGATTACATGTCCATGCAGAAGAGACATGCTGCATTTATATGCATTACAACCTGGAGATATTACCATTGTTTCTTCACAGTAACCAGACTTCTGAAACCTAAAACAGTTTTTATAAGTATTGATCTGATGAAAACTGGGACCATTGCCAGGTTTCTGAACGTCTCAACAAAGTTACCATTGAAATACATACAGGAAACCATATTATTGTGACAAATGGGATATTGGAAAAATACTGAGCCTAAAAAAAACCCAGTTTATATCAGTCAGTAATCGGGTTTCTCCCTCACCCACACTTCTGCCAGAGCGATACTTTCCCTGTGTTGTGTCATTGTCATGCTAATGCCCACACTTAACCCTGAATGAGAACTCAATCTGAGTCATTGGCCCTGTTCAGACCTGGCATTAACATGCGTCGTGAGTGATCCGATCACAAGTGGACGGCTTTAAGTACGTCTGTTCACACCTGGCATTACAATACGTCTCCACATCGTCTTGAGTGACCACTTGTGATGGGATCTCACTTCCCCCGCTTTATATGCAAATAAACACGTGGTAAACACATAGCTAATTCAGCCGGCCTTGTGATGTAATATTACATGAATGTCGGTAGTAATATCCTACGTATTCGTGAATTTGGGTACATTTTATTAACATCCCCGACAGCCATCATTGCTGTCTGTGATTGGTTGAAAAAAGTGGTAAAGGTATCCTCAGGTTAAAACAGTGGTGGTGTCTTCTAGAGCAGAGGACATTTAATATCACTGCACAAATTCACATGGACAATACAGGAGCTTTTGCAAATGTCAGGGCTGGGGAAATTTTGTTACGGGTGAGTTAATCACTTAGCAACAGGGCACATGGAGTGTGTTTATGTGCACCTTTTCAACATGAATGGAAGTAAAAGACAATGGCTTGGTTTGAAATCGCAAACTACATATTATTCATACTAAGTAGGATGTCAAATTGAGTATGTAGCGCGTTTCAACTGCGTAGTATGTGGATTTTGTGTAGTCGAGAAATGCCTGGATGTATACTAGATTCGCAAGAATATCCGAGTCTGAAACGTGAGCTTACTGGACATACTCGGCTGCCCCAAAATGCATTGTGGCTCTTCACTGTCCAATGGCAGACTGCGTGGCAGACGTTTAAAATATTTAACCATTGGATAAAATAATTACGAGTGATGCCACATATACACCGATCAGCCATAAAATTAAGACCACGGACAGGTGAAGTGAATAACATGGATTATCTCGTTACAATGGCACCTGGCAGTGGGTGGGATATATTAGACAGCAAGTGAGCATTTTTAACTTTGAACTTGTGTTGGAAGCAGGAAAAAAAAGGCAAGTGTAAGGATGTGAGCGACTTTGACAAGGGCCAAATTGTGATGGCTAGACGACTGGGTCAGAGCATCTCCAAAACTGCAGCTCTTGTGGGATGTTCCCGGTCTGCAGTGGTCAGGACCTACCAAAAGTGGTCCAAGGAAGGAAAACCGGTGAACCGGCGACAGGGTCAGACCCAAGGCTCCTTGATGCACGTGGGGAGCGAAGGCTGGCCCGTGTTGTCCGATCCAATAGAAGAACTACTGGAGCTCAAATTGCCGAAAAAGTTAATGCTGGTTCCGATAGAAAAGTGTCAGAACACACAGTGCATCGCAGTTTGTTCCAAATGGGGCTGCGTAGCCGCAGAAAACATACTGTATTTAACACTAAAATATTTGATAATTTTAGTTTGCCTTAAATTGATACTAGAAAATATTAAAGTGTGTACGAGGTAATGTCCATTCACATTTGTGATAAACACCGTAACTGAGACATAATATGCGATTTCGAACATAGCCATTATGTAAGACAAGAGTTCCTAAAGCATGCACCCAGTGATGAAATGCATCTTGGGAATATGACTCCTATGGTCTTTTTAAAGTGTGGAGTTTTTGATGAGTGGGTCCCCGGTTTGTTTGTTGTGCATGAGGACGCACATGTGATTCACAGCGATCGACAAAGGCATTGATGAAGATGACTGGTAGAAAAACAGAAATATTTAAAAATCTGCTTTTCTAATGTTTTCGAGGAAGGATGCACTCAACACTTTTGTTTGTTAGACGTCAGGGATTCACACAATGTGGTTTGGTAAGAAGCACTGCATGAAAACATAACTTGTGTTTGTTTACAAGAAAACTCCACTGGGCAAGTGGTTTTTGGGTGGTGTGGCAAATCGCCCTATAAACCACTAACTGTCTGGTCATTTGTTTTATTGTCGTTTCAGACACCATGAGGTCGCACCCGTGCCAGAAGTTGTGAATGACATGAAGGTAAGTCTAACTATGAATTTGCTAGGATGCATTCTCTTCTGTGTGTTAGTCTCCTACTGTATATTTGGCCAAGACAGCAGAGATTGTACGGCCTTTGCCATGTCTTATTCACTACATCCAGATCATTTGCAGAGCTTATTTTTTTAGTCTGTCAAATTGTGATATTACAGATTATGTCCTGTTTTCCTGTATGCATGTGTCTTAATATGCATGTTTGTTACAGATGGAGTTGAAACTGAGGCTAATGGAGCTCAACTGGCAGAAGTCTCAATGTGTAAAGGTTATAACAGCTGATGAGCGCACCAGAAGTGAAGTGAGGGTAAGAAATGGTCCTTTTATAAGCCTTTTTTTTTGCTGGTGACATTCTAGTAGTCTTTCAAGATTACAACCTTCTCTAACTTCCCAATTTTACCCTATTTTCTCTGTTCAATTCAATGCAATATTGCAAAACAGCTTGGAGTCCTAATTAGTAGTCACAAAGTACTTGATGTATAAACATTGGGGTACACACTGCATTGAAATGTTTCAGTTAATACTGAACATGCACATCATCAGATCCTTCATCCTAACCTTCTGAACCTCTCTGTCCTCCAGTTGAAGAAACAGAGACTCAAGGAGAAGATTGAGGCGGACGTTGGTGCCTTGGTCCAGTTCTTGCTCGATGAGAGAGACTCCCTGCTCGAGAGCCTGGACGCTGAGGAGGTGGCCACCATGGCCATCATAGACGAGAACCTGAAGATTGTGGAGACAGAGGTGGCAGCTGTGGACAAAGCTATAGCTGATATCCACAGCCACATCAGTGGGAAAACTAGCTTTGAGGTGAGTCCAACACATCAGCTGTCTGATTCACAGAGATTTAACGATGACCGTGACCATGCCTTTACCAGAGCTTCACAATAGAGATGGATTTCTGTCAGAGATTAGAGTTATCGTCTGTGTGTAATAAGGAATCAATGCTTCAAAAACCTGTTATGAAACTTATTGTTTGAATTACACGTTAAAGCCACCACCGACGGTACATAATCAAAGTGAGATCGATATGAAGTGTGATCAGTAGTAATCAAAATATGCCTCTTTTTTTTCCAACAGAGCCTGGCTGAGACATTCAATGAGTAAGTAGCTTACAGTTGTTTATTTGATATGAACCTATAGAAATCCCATTCAAATTTACTTTAAAAAAAATTAGCCTTTGCATAATCATATTTTGTTAAATTTGTCTTCCTCAGAGTCATCCACTGCAAGCCTTTCGAATCTATGGAAACGGTTCATTGTCCGACTGAATTTACAGACTTCTCAGGGCCCTTCCAGCTTATCATGTGGAAGAAGATGATGCACGTGCTGCATACCAGTGAGTTTACTCTATAAACATAAGCATGCACTGGACAGTCAAATGTGTTGCAATGTGAGCTCTAAGACTGGCGGAATACACAAAAGTTGTGTTTAAAATGATTTTCTAATAAGTTGCTATTAGAAAAAATTAAGTTGCATCCAATTAAGATTTTGTATGTGCAAAGGTAACATGTTTTATGCATGCTTTACACCTATTTAAAGCCACCCACACATGATCAACAGTAAAATCGCTGTTTTCCTATGGGGTCAAAATATTTAGTCCCTAAAGTCAATGAATAATCTTGATCTCACTATTGATCAAAATGATCGGGATTATCATTTTGGCCATAATCGTGCAGGCCTATCAACTAGGCGGAAGCGCTACTCGTGGTGTGGTAAATTGAAATTATTTCAACTTTGACCTTGGTTGCTGCTGACCTTTCAAAGCGCAATCAATGAAATAACAGCTACAACTATTGTTGTTGCCTAGAAACAGTGAATGGCGTTCCTTGCGCACTTTTTGACGACATATTATACCTGCGTTGCGCTTTGCCTCTGCAAGGCTCTGCGCCCTACCTTGTGGTGAGCGAGGAGCAAATTTCTTATCATGTAAAGGCAGCTTAACCCAAAACAGCTTTTCGCTTTATACTGTATCATTTCAATAGAAACAATCTAATGTTGGCTGGTCAGCCTACTTGCACTTGTCATAGCCCTGCTCTTAGGACATGACAAATACGGGAAAGGACGCAGTGAATGATTATAAATTAAAGATATTTATTATAAATAAATTTAAGGAATTACAGAAATAAGTCAGTCAGTAACATCGGCAATGTAAATGTGGATGTGTGAGCATGATGAAGTGTGATGTGTTGTGAGTGAAAACTAAAGAAAAGCCAAACAAAGTCAGCCTGGCAGGTTCTGGCAGGGATGAGTCCAGGTGAAGGAGAGAGAGAGAGACCAGAGCAACGCTTGATTGGGGCTTTTATGCTCAGGGCGCGCCAGCATCAGGTGCTCTGAGTCAGGCATCTTCTCCCGTGATACCTTCAAGGACACAGGGAAACAACAAATGGCAAATCCACACTGGCATCTCACTATAAACCCATCGCACCAGAACAAATAACGCTACTCAAAGGACTAAAAAACAAACAAAAAACAAACAAAAAAACAACAAATAACAGAAATAATATTCGACCTTTGTACTGAATACTCTTCCCGTAGTTTCTACCCCAATCTGAGAATTAAGAAGGTGGCACATAAAGAACAGGTGGATAAAACGGTATGAAAGGACAATATACAGTATTAGCAATGAATGCCAAATGTGGTTCCTTCTGGTTTGTGAATCTGACGGTTTTCTTGGACAAAAGCCTCCAATTGGTTAAATCTTTTCTTCTTTTTCCCCAATGTACTACCAGCTTCAGCCCAGCTTCAGCCCAATCTAAGAGCAATGTGAACTAACCTCTCCCCATCTCTTTCTGTGCAGTGCCTCAGAACCTCACCTTAGACCCGGACACGGCTCACCTAAACCTGGTCATCTCAGACTTCGACACCAAAGTGGAGGAGGGCCGTGTTCGTAACCAGGAACCGGACCTGCCAGCCCGCTTCACCCGCTTCTGTGGCGTCCTAGCCACAGCCCAGTACGCCAGCGGCCAACACTACTGGGAGGTGGATGTGAAGGACAAAGGTGTGTGGTACCTGGGAGTCACCACCGAAGGCAGCAACAGGAAGGGCTTCGTCAGCCTCACTCCCTCCGCGGGATACTGGAGCCTGTCTCTGCAGGACCGGCTGTACGCCAACGGAGAGGACGGCCGCATCCCCGTCGCCGACTACTGGAACTCCCCTCGGGTCGGCGTGTACCTGGACTACGACAACGGGCGCCTTAGTTTCTATGACGCCGTCACAATGAAGAGATTGTACATGTTTGACACCTGCTTTGAAGAGCCGGTCTATCCTTTTTTCAGCCCAGGGAAGAATGATCCATGCAGCAGGCTGCAGATATGCCACTATTACTGAGAGAGCTGTGATGAGTGTTTAAATCTACTTATTACGGGTAAACTCATGTGTGCCAGTGTTTTCAGATTTGCTGGTTTATCTGAGACCAGGCTGGAGTGACAGGGTGACCCTTGGAGCCAGGTTCTGTGTGCATTTCAGCTGTTACTTGTTGGTCTCGCTGGTGTTAGAAAATAAGAGTTACCAGGTGTCTCGTCACAGCTATAATGGAGAGCTTAATTTTTCTCATATTCTGAGGTTTAAAATTTGTTATCGTCCAACCTAGACACACACTGTAGGCTTATCCCCCTGACTATTGTGGCTGGGGGTTTGGAGAGGTGCTTTGTTGTCTGTATCACTGTGTCTGCTGGGATGCAGATGCTCTCGTTGATTAGAGCACCTCTTATCCTATTAGCAACCACTATGCCATAAGTACAGACATTAACTCATATTGGCTATGTTTTTGCCAAGCAGGGTCAGTGCCGTTGCCTTGTTGGGTAGAACTCGAAGTAAATATGACATTGTTATCACATTGATAGTTGTTGACAGTTAAGATTCCCTCATTAATTTTAGACAGAACAGTCCGTTCAGTGCTGATATTTATCAGGATTATTTGACTGAAATTGGCCAACTTGTACTGGGATTTCAGCTCCCAGACAAATAATTAGACTTCCAGGAAGGAATGGCTCGGGTTGTTTGTTTTGTGAACGTTAATTTTATCATTAACCTTTTTAAAAATCGCCTTTTATTTATCCTGTTTTAACACTTTACATTGTTAACACAAATTCCTCTGTATATTGCTCTTGAGTCACTTTTTGCAGCTTCTTTTTTTGTGAGCAGTAATACTGAAGGCAGGAAGTTGTGCTTTGTTTAGAGGTATTTTAGAAATATTTTTTCCAGTCTGCTTGAAAATGAGCAGCAAAGCAAACAATTTCCAAATATTCAAACAGCAAATTGTTAAGATTTACAGCCATGTCCTCCAGTATGTTGTCACTTAACGGGTAGACATTTAACAGCCTGGTGGACTTAAACTAAAATGTGAACTTCTGGATGTAAACCTGAATGAAAGTTTTATTACATGTTTTTTGTTTGCTTTTTTACAAATAACCTGCAGCGTTTACTTAATTCTATTCCTTTAAATAATCCTGCTTTAGGTTATTAATTACTAGCTGTTGAGTTGGTCCTGACGTTTTTTGGTCTATTATCCAACTCGGTCCAGTGTGATTTTAAATTTTTCATTATTGATGTTGAATGTGAAACTACATGTATCTGGACAATTCTATATATTTTTTCCTTCCTTCATAAACTTATGATTTTAAACATTGTTTTATTTGAGATGAACTTTATGGGTTATTTTTTCCTTGTGCAGTTATGGACCTACAAGTGAGATATTTGCCATCTTACAGGGTCGTTCGGTGATATTTTTTTTTTTTCAAATGATCTTATTGAGGAGCTTAGCAGAAACATTTAACGGCATGATCAGTGATAATATTTGTGAATGGCCTCGCTACAGCCAATCTCAAGTTGCTCCTTTTTTGTGTTTATTTTCAGACACCTAAGATGTTCACGTGTTAGGACAGCAAAACTCTGTGCTCTTTAACTTTGATTATTTGCTGATAAATGTTTTGTCTAAGATGGTTTACCTCATTTATACCTATACATACTTTTCATTGCTGATTTTCATTCATTTATTCAGCTTAGCAGTGTTCGGGCTGTGTCTGGATAAGATGTGAGATACAGTTATTTTGGTAGTCCCTGTTTGTAGCCCTTTCACCTGCTATACATGTGCTTAGTGTTTCTCAGACTTTACAATAAGATTAAAAGAGGAAAAAGAATTGTTTTATTTTCCTTAAAGCCTCTACTATCCACTTGCTGTACCCACTTTGCTCAGTGTCATTACCCTTCTTTTCATAAGAGGGCCAGTCTATATGGGTGATATAAAAACAAACTAACAAATGTATTGGCTAGGGGTACACTTAAATGTATCACTGGCAGTAATTTGGTTTTAAAATCTAATTTGTTTGCCCTCAGTTAGCAAAGTCAAAACCTGCATTAGAAATTCAACGTCGTCAAGAATCCCAACGCTATCTTTAGGACGACGACGATCAATTACCAACACAAAACAATGACAAATATTGTCCAGAAACCCTCACAGGTACTGCATTTAGCATAAAAAATATACTCAAATCATAACATGGCAAACTGCAGCCCAACAGACAACAGCTGTCAGTGTGTCAGTGTGCTGACTTGACTATGACTTGCCCCAAACTTCATGTGGTTATCATAAAGTGTGCATATCTGTAAAGGGGAGACTCGTGGGTACCCATAGAACCCATTTTCATTCACATATCTTGAGGTCAGAGGTCAAGGGACCCCTTTGAAAATGGCCCTAGTTTTTGCCACTTTGCTGCATCAAATTATTGAACTTGATTCATCGTTTCCTTCTCAAACTGAGTTTAGTGGCTAGTAGCACTAGCTGTTAAATGATTTAATTTTTACACCTGAACAACCAAGTTGTTGAACTTTGATATGTGGAAGTTCCTGTTAAGGACTCCTTTTGTTTAAGAGGCTTTTTAAGAGTGCTGTTGCTCCCTGTTTACTATTCTGGTCCAACATTCTCATTTAACCTTCTGAGACAGTTTGGTGTTGTCGATTCAGTTTTCATACTGCCAGAACATTTAAGGAGGAGGTGAGAAAAATGAGTTCACTCCTCCTCCTGCTCTGGTAATGACTCAGTTAGTGACATTCTTCCTGGAATATTGTCTACTCATTAGACTGATAAAAACTATGTTTAAGCTGCACTACTGGGTGCCTGGCTCTACACACTGGTGGGACAACTTGTATCCATGGCAATGCCTGGGATCTTCCTCAACAGAGGACACAACAGTTCAGCATTATAATGAGCACAAATTGTAATGGCTGCTTGTGTGACCTTATGCAACAGATTCTGAACGTCAGTCTTTTATGACTCATTTGGGTTACAGATAAAAGTCTCTAAAGATAGAGGCAGATTTTGGCAGTTATACATTGAAGATTTTTGCAGTAACATTCAGTATCTTTAAAAAGAATATTTGTGCTAATTCTGCAAAACAGTAAACATTTTATGGGAGGAAGTCTTTTTTAATGAGACAATGTTTATCTAAAGAAGATGAAGCAAAAATGCCTTAAGATCTAAAAATCATATTGCTACCAAAGAAACAAGATGAAATGTCTGGGTCATCTTAGAGTTTTTATGTAAAACGTGATAGTATACTTTGGCATAAAAATGTCATAGTATAGTATGTCATGAAAAAGTGATAATAAATATAAAAATGTCATAGTATAGTATGCGATAAAAATGTCATAAAAGGAGTCATAATATAGTTTGTCATCAAAAAGTCATAAAAAAATATAGTATATATAGTATGCTGAAAAAATTTTGTAATGTAGTATGTTATAAAAATGTCATACTATAGTATGTCATAAAAATGTCATAGTATGGTATGCCATTAAAATGTCATATTATAGCCTAGTATGCCATAAAAAAATGTAATAAAAAAGTCTTAGCATAGTATTACAAAAAATATCATAGTATAATATCCCATTTAAAAAATGTCATAGTATAGTACTGTATTACATAAAAATATCATAGTATAGAATGCCATAAAAAGTAATGTAAGTCATAGTATAGTATGCCATACAAATGTCATTATATAGTATGTAGGAGCCATGTTTGTTTGTTTTGTTAAAGAACTACAAGGAGTCGCAGTTTGAGTTTAAGTGACGCAGTCACTGCGCGCCCGCCATGACACCATGGGCATGAGACAGACACAGGTGTGTGTGATGAGGACGCCGAGAAGGAATTGTTTTTAACCGCTCGCTCGCAAGCAAGCTATATGCAAAGAAGATTAAGTTTGTTTTCGCTTTAGTATCTTGATTTTGAACTAAGGCCTAAGTAAGTTTGTGAATACTTTGATGGATGCGTCGATAGTTTATTTAGTTACAAACATAACGTGCTGCACAATAGCATGCTGCAACCCAATCAACCCTAGAGACCTTCAATCAACCCAACTAACAACAAGTAAGTGATGCATAATAAGCTACTGTGGATATTATAGTCCTTTTTCACGGAAGACATATTGACATGCCACAGGTACAAATAATGAAATGAATGATGGCTGAATTTCATTTAGCTGCTTTGATTTCAGGGTCCGGGTGTTGTGCATGGTGGCTCAGTGTCATTCTCACTGGGCGTTAGTGGTACTAGTAATACCTGTGCTTTTCCTACTTTAAATTTGTATATAATACAAATTAAAATATATATTTTTTTATTTCTTTAAGCATGTTATACTGTGTCAGTCATCATCAGCTGTTGTTTTATTACTATTATTATACTTGGGCTATGCAACCTCTATAGTTGGCCTACAATACTCCAATAATATTTCAACTGGAACATTACAGGGTTAAGGTGGTGTGTTTGTGTATAGTGCTAATACTTAAAGTGCTTTCCTGTGTTATTTGTAGCCTATAGTATCTCTCCATAACAGTGAATAAAAAGGTACTACTAGGAGATTAGGTTTGGGGGTCCTCCCCCAAGAACCTTTGAAGGGTTTTGACTTAAAACTATGCAATGTCTTTGTTGTATTTTATTCTTGCAAGAAGAGGCACTGGTTATACAGAGTCACACAAAGTCTGCAGAAGAGTGCACTGCAGGAGAGTATTACAATGTGATTATATAGAAATCTACAACAGGGACTGTGAGAAAAGGAGTTGTTTTACACAGATAAGGAGTTGTTTTACTCAGACAGTGTCCCAGTAAAAGTCAATACCCAGTACTTTCCCACTACATGAGACAAAGAGCACACAGACAGTAACTTTCCACTGTTGCATAAAGAGACATCAATACATACATAGTAATTTTCCATTACAACCGTTATCATTGCTTATTAAATTATTTTTTTTATTTATCACAGCCTTCGTGTGAACATTCAATTCTTCTGGAAATGTTTGCCCTGTAAAATCATATTCTATAAATCAGAAGAGCAAATTCAGAAATTGTTTAAATAATGTATCATGAATTACATTTGTAAAAAAAAAAAAAAAGTTGTGACGAACAGTTCACTAATTATTTTACAAAAAGGACGTGAACATTGTATTGATAAATTACAGCATCCTCGTTCTCACCACCTGTACTGGCCCACTTCAAGCACTGCATTGAGCTTACAGTGTATAACTAGCTACAAGTCTGAAAGCCATTATAACAATTTGAAAAACATTCTGTAGGCACATCAGCACTTCACTGGATGGATAACAAATTATGTTTGGTGGATATTGACTCGTGGATCTCGTGGTTTATGGATCTGAACAAAGAGCAGATTATCAGAAGTGAAAAAGAAAAATGTATCCTTTGATGCACGTTTACAAGTATTTATATGACGTGGCAATTATTTGAACCGAACGACGCCGTATATTTTCAAAGTCACGATTGAATGTCTTTGTTCACTGCACCATGTTGAATATCTTAATGCTGGTATGAAGTAGGCCATAAAAATGTCACACTATACTATGTCATAAAAAAGTGTCATACAAAATGTCTTAGTATAGTGTGTTGAATAAAGTCATAGTATAGTATGTTAAAAAAAATCATTAAAGGGACTATTTGTAACTTTCAGAATTGCTTCTTAACAGCGACACCTGTGGCCGTGAAATCAACGAAAGTTAGCGTCGGGCTCGCGCTTGCTCGCTCTAAATATACCTGAACGAGCATCGCTCAAAACAGTGAGGCGACACACGTCAGCTAAAAGCACAATATCACTCTATATTTCAGCTGCTTGGCAGTAATGTTAGCTGACCAGATAAAGGTCTCTCCATGAACATGATTTAGATCTGATCCTAGTGTTGGCTTTTCCTGCCTCAGCGCAGGCTGATGCAGCGGGGCTCTGCAGCGTGTCTCCCTGCTCTCTCCGCCGCGGCCGGAGAGAGCAGGGAGACACCGGCACTAGGTAGGTAACGAGACAATAACGTTACTCGCTGAGGAGCTCCGTCACTTCACAAGACACGGGAAACCTCTGTTGGTCTGGAGGAGCTGCAGCATTTATTTCTGCACAAACGTCCACTGTACATTCACTAGATATTCTCAGAGCTAAACTAACTCTTCTGCAGTGTGGAGTGAGCGCGCGTTCACGTCTAGAGCTGGAGGGAGCTGAGCGAGGA
>CAKAKR010061221.1:28795-47050 GCA_916700685.1 Adelosebastes latens | reverse complement strand
TCACTGCAGCTTTCAGCAAATTATAATCAAACAGGAGGTTATATAGCGCTCCGCGTGTCCGTCCTTCCGTCCGTCCTCGTTTCCGGAGCAGAACTTGGAAACTATTCAACTTAGGAGCTTCAAATTTGGTTTGATGGTTAACAGTGTGGTCTCGTTGTGCCTTTTGGGGGTTAGAAGTCCAGGGTAAGTCTAGACTAGATTGTGCTCAACAGACTAATGCCATTAGTTCCAAAAGGGCTAAACCTTTGGCCCTACTTTAGGGGTCAAGCAGTGAGCGGGAGGATGTGAGCCATATTCACTGTTGCCGTGTTGCTTCTGAGGTCAACTCTTCGTATATAAGAGGAAGTCTTTTTGTCTCTGAGTGAAATTTACTGAAGTGCAACAGTCATAGTAAGCAGATTGAGGGGACTTCTTCCCCGCTGACTGAAACTAACGCCTAAACTTCTGCTTTCACCTAAAGGTCGTGTGTTATTGAAAAGGAGAAGAGCTTTCAAGCCTCGCTGCATTTCTCTGTGTGAAGGCATGACACACGTTTAGGCTTTTCACATCTGGATTTCACCACCAACACCAACTGTCCGTTATCAACATGTCACATCGCTGCGTTCTGGCCGTGGTCGTCCTGGCCTTCGCTGCAGGGTGGTGCATGTGTGATGTTGGGGATTTCGCTCCATGCCTGCAGTTCTTCTATAAGTCTTGGCCTCCTAAAGGTCTGGCGGGGACCCCGATCTGCCAACGTCATAACAACCAGCACTGCTTCGCCACGCTGTACTGTCGACCACGCCGCTCTCCGTGGTTCTCGGCCTATTTGTACTCTGCACCAGCAGGAAAGAGACCCACCGCGTCCTGGAAGTTTGAGCCACAGGTGAGCATATTTAACTGTGGTGTTGACTGTTTGCATCCTATAAAATGAGTATTAAAGTATGGAGGACGGAACCTGCCAAAATAAAAAATAAGTTAATAAATTAATAAATGACTCGATAAATGAATAAATATGTCATTAAATCTAGCAAAAGTAATATTTAAAATAAATGTTGCGATTAATTAATTGATAAAACGTGACATAAATTGATATTTCTGTTTTAATTTGCTTCTTTATTTACTTATAGTATTAATTACCTTATTTATTTACTCTTCTGACTAATTTTCCATTTTATTTATTTATGTATTTATTTTTTATTAATGTTTAAATTGATTTATTTGTTTTGCCTTTATTTATTTTTTATTTATGCACTTATTTTTTATATTTATTTTTAAACTTATGTATTTATTTATGTATTTATGCACTTATTGACAGCCCCCTTATTTGCATAATGAGGCAGAAACACATAAAGAAATGTAAAAAGAAAAGAATACAGAAATAAATAAGTTTGGGGAAATAAATAAGGGGTGGAATGCATAGGGAAAACCATACATAAATAAATAAAAAAATAAATAAAAAAATAGATAAATTCTCTTAAAAATAAATAATAATAAAAAAACAAGTGCAAAAATAAATAAATACAATATAAATGCAAAAATAAATGAATAAATAAAAGTAAATGTCAAAAAGAAAAAGAAAACTCCTTTTGTACTGATGTTCCGTTTTAGCGTTAGTTATATACTATTATCACAGTGAAAAGCTGTCGAAGTCGGTGTTTACAGTAAATAAAAAGAAAATGAGGAAATGAGCCCCAGTAAAGCAGAACTGACTCGTTTCTGTGTTCATGGTCTGTCAACTCTTCAGAGCAAAAGATACTGTATTATTCACATTATCTACTAGATTTGAAAACTAATCTGGTACACTACATGGCCAAACAATACATCCTCCAAATCAAGTTCCTCCTCACCAAACTGGGAAAAACATTTCTTTATGGACCTGCTTTGTGCACGAAGGCGTTATGTTGAAACAGGAAACACACTATACTGACTTAAATATAATTGTAAGCTGCAGCATTGGCATTTCTTCTCTTACTTGTAACTATGTTAGCATGCTAATACACTAAACTAAGATGGTGTGCAGATCACTGTGCCTGAGTACAGGGAGCTGTTAGCATGGCTGTAGAGGTGTCCACATGATTTCATCCATATAGTGTAAAAGCATCTTCATGCATCACTTTCAATCCCTGTTTCTTTCCACCGCTCCAATGAACAGTTGGCGTACCCCGGAGCCGATGGCAACATGATCCCCTTCCCTCCGGGCCCTCTGGACCAGAACGTGGTGGACAGCCAGGCGGTGGAGCCGGACTACATTAACTCCACCTACTCTCGTGGCCACTTGAACCCCAGCCTCCACCACAAGAGCCACGAGAACCGCTCCGCCACCTTCACCCTCACTAATGTGGTTCCTCAGAAGGCGGGCTCTAATGACGGGCCCTGGGAAGACTTGGAGCAGACTGTCAACAGAACCTTGGGGGCCTACTGTCTCGGAGAGGCGTTCGTAGTGACTGGCAGCATCCCGTACCAGAACGACGAGCACTGGCTGCACAATCATCGCGTGGCGGTGCCTGAGTACATGTGGTCCGCCTACTGCTGCCCAAACTACACCAACAATCTCCCAGAAAAACTGAAGGATGCTTTTCCTACGTACGCCGCTATCGGCCGCAACGACCGCAACAGCACCGAGGAGATTGTGCCGGTTGACAAGACGGCTAAGAAACAGTTCAGAGGTTACGATGTGAGACGAATGACACTGGAAACACTCGAGATGTATCTGAAGGACCGGTTCAGTACTGTCGTCAGTGTATTTTATGAGCAGTGCTCTGGATCTGACTGATCCTGCAGACACGAACACACACTGATTACATCGGTACATTAATTAGATCTTTGAAGTGTTGATGCTAATGTCATTTAATTAAAGCTGAATATGCATACAGTACTTTCCAAATGTGTTAGAAATGGTCTAATCTGCCACCGCTATGGTTAAGGTTTGGTTAGGTTTTGGTTAAGATTGTAAAAGAAGCCAACACTGACTGTAAAGGACTGTAAGATGTTTGTTTCCCCAAAAGAAATTCAGGAAGAAAGGCAGCACTCCAGTGGGAACAGAATCATAAATTTGGTGTATTTTATTGACGGCTAATGGACTGACAAAACTGCTGATGTGTTGCTTTTACATTTTGGGAAATACACGTGCTAATTTTCTTGCCGAGAGTTAGACGAGAAGATTTATACCACTCTCACTAATATGAGTGGTATCAATCTTCTCGTCTCACTCTCGGCAAGAAAATGAATTTGTTTACTTCCCCAAATCTCAAACTATGTAACTTCTGCTGACTGTATACTGCAACTGGAGGGATTTTACCACAAAGCAACACCAGACCTCATTATCTCGGAAATCAATTCTTCAGTTTCATATGATACTGGTATCATATAAAAACTAGAAAACCTAATGAATCCATCGGTACCAACAGTGTCATACCAGCTTGACGTAAAGGAGGTTAAATAACGCTCCAAACTTACACTAAATTTTGGCGAGGAAAAACTGGGATGTCCATTTTCAAAGGGGTCCCTTGACCTCTGACCTCCAGATCAGTGAATGTAAATGGGTTCTATGGGTACCCACGAGTCTCCCCTTTACAGACATGCCCACTTTATGATAATCACATGCAGTTTGGGGCAAGTCATAGTCAAGTCAGCACACTGACACACTGACAGCTGTTGTTGCCTGTTGGGCTGCAGTTTGCCATGTTATGATTGGAGCTTATTGTTTTATGCTAAATGCAGTACCTGTGAGGGTTTCTGGACAATATCTATCATTGTTTTGTGTTGTTAATTGATTTACAATAATAAATATATACATACATTTGCATAAAGCAGCATATTTGTCCACTCCCATGTTGATAAGAGTATTACATACTTGATAAATCTCCCTTTAAGGTACATTTTGAACAGATAAAAAAATGTAAAATTAATTTGTGATTAATCGCAATTAACTATGGACAATCATACGATTAAATATTTTAAATATAAATATAGTACATATATAGTGTACATAATGTAATGCTTCCACTGCAGCGTTGCAGCCGTACATGCACCAGATACTTTAGACCACTAGGTGGTGACCTTGTTAAATACATGCAGATGAGTGGCAGCTTCTGCAGACTGTATACTTCTACTACCACAAAGTTTCAACACCAGACCTCATTATCTCGGAAATCAATTCTTATTATTTACTAAATAATGTCAGTGATCTTTTCTTTTATGTTTAAAACAGAAAGCACACTTTAGTCTTTTTTGTATCACATTAATCTCCATCTGGTGAAGGCTTTCTGAACATATGTAGAAATCATATATGTGCATTAAATAGAACAATTAAATGACTCATTTAGACAACTTGTTCCACCAGTTGGACTCGACTGCTCTGAAGCTTTAACATTAAACTTATTGTAATGATCACTAAGACACAGGTTTTCTCATATCAGACTGGATTTTATTGCATGAACAGATGATGCAGTAGCTCAGGTGTACAAAGGGCTACACATATCTAACACTACTGGATTATTTTGTCAACAAAGTAAATGAATCACTGGCCTATTAATGGCGTTGCTGAGAGAAGAGCTTGTCCCACACCTCCACCTTCATTATGCACTTGCCCATCGGAGACATGGTAGCCTTCACGTCCAAGCACGTGCCCTCATACGTGAGGCCAGAGCCTTGCACCTCCTCCCTCACGAAGCCTTTCGGCTCTTTGTCGTAATACATCTCTTTGTACAGCTTCTCGTTGGTCTCTTTGCTCTGGTCGTAGATTGCCAAGGCTAACCAGTTCTTGTACATGCTATAATCGTAGGGCACGGAGAACATTATGGCTAATTTCTCTCCGGGGCTGTTGCTGCCCCTCATGAACAGGTCGTAGGTCAGCACGCCCACCGCGCCGGTGGCTTTGGCGCTGGTCTTGCTGAAGTTGCACACCTCGGTTTTCTGTGGGCGCACGGTGGGTTGGGGTGGGCTGTGGACGTTGCCACTATCCAGGTAAATCCTAGTTTTTTGAAAAGGCAAAAAAGGGCATAAAAGTAAGAGCAAAAACTAGATAATAAGGTTTACATGTATTATAAGAAAGTGATTTGAATCTCATTTTATCCATGCACCCTTTTTTCAACAACACTCTCTGCAGTATTAAGAGTTGCACTTACTTGGGGTCGATTAGGCAGTAGGCGGAGGTGAGGTTGGTGATCTCAATGGTGACATTTCTTCTGGATTGGAGGTTAGCAGCCAAAGCTTCTGCTGATTCACTCATTGTTGCTGGTAAATGCTGCGACAGAGCACGATAACGTTGTATTATAATGCAGTTTAACACATTTTACTGCTGTTAAAAGATGCACAGTGACTTAATCCTAAATTAAAAACAAATCTTTATCACTAATATACAATGCAGCACAGGAATAAACCAGCTTACCTGTCTGGATCACAGGTGTGTTGCTCGCTCGGGTGATCGCTCCGATCTGAAAACACTGGATTCACTCTTCTTGTTGGAGAATGTGTGACACCCAAACCATCCCCACCCACAGAGCACCTACTCTACCTGTTGCTGGCAACCTTCTTTGTCCACACCTTCATCCTGAGGTATGTAGGCGTGATGACAGGGTGCAGCCGACAATAACAACTTTTCTGTGGTATTTTTTTTTGCTTTTGTAATTATCTAACTTTACCAAAGCTTCAAGCCGGTTTGTCTTGCTTACCGGGACAGTCTCATAGCTCAGTGTCTCATTATGCACCACACCTTTCCTCTCTGGGTCTGTGAAGTTGTTTTTACTGTCTGCATGGAGAGACAAACATGCAGCACCTCTGCATAGCATGCATGCTGCAGTCTGACTGCGTTTATATTAGGGCTGTCAATTGATTAATCGAGATTAATCGCACATTTCTTTATCTGTTTAAAGGGAGATTTGTCAAGTATTTAATACTCTTATCAACATGGGAGTGGACAAATATGCTGCTTTATGCAAATGTATGTATATATTTATTATTGGAAATCAATTAACGACACTAAACAATGACAGATATTGTCCAGAAACCCTCACAGGTACTGCATTTAGCATAAAACAATATGCTCCAATCACAACATGGCAAACTGCAGCCCAACATGCAACAACAGCTGTCAGTGTGTCAGTGTGCTGACTTGACTATGACTTGCCCCAAACTGCATGTGATTATCATAAAGTGGGCATGTCTGTAAAGGGGAGACTCGTGGGTACCCAGAGAACCCATTTTCATTCACATATCTGGAGGTCAGAGGTCAAGGGACCCCTTTGAAAATGCCCATGACAGTTTTTCCTCACTAAAATTGAGTGTAAGAGCTTAAATAACAGCTTCTTCACAACAAACTAGTATGTCATGGTTGATACCGATGGATTCATCAGGTTTTCTAGTTTCATATGATACCAGTATCTTCACTCTAGCTTTAAAACTGAGCCCGCTACAACCTAAAAATCGCAAGTTGCGTTAATGCGTTAAAGACATTAGTGGCGTTAAAGTGAATTTGCGTAAACGTGTTATTGTCACGTTAACTTTGACAGCAAGAGCTTATTGTAATCATTTACTCAAAGTGAACTATGATTCATGTTAAATCTGCTGGTGAGACGTAAAACTTAAAGATGACACAAAAAACTTCAAGTACAATTAATCCATTAAATTGTTTTTTATTCATTTAAAGCACCCATACATGACATGAAGGAATATCTGCTTCAACTTCAGCTTCTCACACTTTATTCCACATCAATCACAAACAGACTTATCTGCCCATCTTGTCATACAGCTCCACTTTAACAATGGCCTTGCCCTCATCGTTCATGCAGGCCCTCACGTCCAGCATCCTCCCCTTGTACGCCACCCCGGAGCCGTCGGCCTCTTGGCGCACGAAGTTGGTGAAATCCTTTTCCTTGTACATGAAGTCGAACAGCTTGCCGTCGCAGGCTCGCGTGTGCTCGAATATGCCCACCCCGAGCCAGTTCTTGTAGAAGTTGTAGTCGAACGGCACCGAGAACATGATGGCGATCACCTCGTTGCAGTGGCGGCTCTGCATGTGAAACAGCTCATAGGTCATGACGCCGACGGCGCCCGACGCCGTGTTGTCGTCCTTGGTGAAGGAGCACACCTCGGTCTTGGTGGTGCGCAGGGTCGGCTGCGGAGGGTTGTAGACGAAGCCGCTTTCCATGTGCACCCTGCAGGGTAGAAGAGGATCCAGTATTTAGATTATTACAAGTCCTGCGTTTAAAAGCCTACTTGAGATTGAGATAACGAAAAGGAAAAAAAGGTGTGAAAGTTTGCCATAAATATGGGAGAATTGTGACCCCGGGAGGAAACCGGGAGAGGGCGAAAACGGGAGTCACCCAGGAAAATTCTTATTTTCAGGTGATTATACTCGAAAGAAAATGTACTATATTATATTCAATAGATCCCCCTAAATGCTAAACACTGTTCCTTTAAAGTATTCTGGTCCCTATGGTTTAGTTCCCAACATAGGGGTCGAGTCCCTCCAAAGGGACACAAGATAAATCTGAGGCGACGTGAGAAAAAATAAAGTTCTGCTGCACAAATCTGTTTTCATTTTTTTTTTTTACTTTTCTCTACTTTCTCCTGTTTTTATTACATTTTATTTTACATATTTGGACCTGAAACTTTTATTAAATAAATGTGAAATGAAGTATGAAGTAGAATACAATGGAAATACTCAAGTTAAGTACATAAAAATCATACTGGAGTAAATTTACTTTCATGCATAAATGGATTCAAGCAGGGTGAGTTGCCGTAAAGTGGAACGCCTATAAACTCCAGTGGGTGTCGGTCTTCCTCAAACAAATTTAATGTCTTTCTAATATGCCTAAATGCTTAAAAACTATTAATTATTCTTTATTTATTTATTATTATTATCCACACATAAGCCGAGGTTTTGTAACAGCAATAACTTTGTTAAAATGGGGCTGCACATTCAGCCTCGAGTGTTTCCTAAAGACACTCAACAGACTTTCCAGTGTCCCACATTTCAAACATGACAGGACTGATATGTCTACCATTTCCTTTATGAGTAGTACTGGGTATCACAATCTATTCCAGACATTTTAAATGCAAAATATGTCCCACATTAGAGGCTAATCCACCCTACATGTCAGGTATTTAAATCATCGCTGTCTTTATTGGTTCAATCATGCACAAAAGAGAAAATCAGAGTTTCTTACTTTGGGTTGACGAGACAGAAGACGGAGCTGACATTGGTGAACTCGATGGTGCAGTTGCGGTTGGTGGTGAGGGTGTGGGAGTGGGCTTCTGCAGTGTCATGCATGGCTGCTGGAGATGGCTGAATGAAAAAGAAATGAATTTGTTAAAATAGATTTTATTTAGAAACACTTTTTAGAGGCAAACAATCACTCTAAACACACAAAAATGAAGTACGATGCATCAGGACAGCAGTACTAAAATACTAAATGCATCTCTACTGAGCAGTATTACAGAATATTATTACTAATATTACAACTAGACATTTTGTTTTCCAAAAAATTGGTGAGTATTGCATAATTATCTCAAAGTAAATGTACTTACTTTACTTTATGTCACACGCACAGGATGGCAGGTTGTCCTCTGAAAACAGGTTGGAGTTAGTTTTGGGGACAAGTACGAAGTCACACCCTCCCGGTCACACCTCACACAGCGAGAGCTTACAGTGGGAGTGTCTGTGTTCACATGTAATCTCAATTATGTGTGATAGTTTAAACTCTCTAAACAGCATGTAGCGACGGTGAAATAGACTAAAGTATATAGAGACATTAGGTGATGTGTCTCATGTGAATTAAAAGACTCAGTACTGATAATCTGTTTGGCACAAGATGGAAAAATACTGATGTTCAACAGATGAGCTCTGAGTCGCTGAACAGGTGAAATACCTGAAAGTCTGGAAAGATTTAAAGAGTAAAGAGTGGCCGCCCCAACCGTCTGAGAGTAACTGATGATGATGATGACTCATGTTAGATGAAGAACTGGTTCCTATGAAAGACTGCATACTGGCGGTTGGCAATAAATTATGGTTTCTAGTTAATGTCCTACATGTTGTTGTGTTTTTTATGACATCTCGTGCTAAAAAGTTGATGAATGAGCCCGACGTGAAGCAACAAACGTCTCATTGTCTTTAAGTGTTTTGTGTTTGAGGAACCTGTTGGACTGCAGGGAGGTGATGGAGAACATTTGAGCGAGTCGTCAGTCCGTTGAAGGGAACAGCAAATAGTCAGACAGTCACATACACATGGGTGGATCACAGGTCCAGGGGTCAAAGGGGTCAAAGGGGTCAAAGGGGTCAGGGGGCAAGACAGCCACAAAATACCTCAGAAATACCACAAAAATACCTCAGAGATACAAAATGAGAACAAAGAAACGCAAAATGAGCACAAATTGATCTTAAAGAGACTCAAAATTACCACAAATTGACGCAAAATGAGCACAGAGATGCAAAACTACCACAAACAAAGTGATACAAAACAACCATATAATGATGCAAAATGAGCACAGAGATGCAAAATGAGCATAAAAAGATGCAAAATGATCACAAAGAAACGCAAAATGAGCAAAAAAAGATGCGAAATGAGCACAAAGAGACGCAATATGCTCACAAAGCAATGCAAAATGAGCACAAATTGATCAAAATGAGCAGACACAATATGAGCACAAAGTGACGTAAAATGTGCACAAAGTGACGCAAAACGACCACAAAGTGACGCAAAATAAACACAAAGCGATGTAAAATGAGCACAAAATGAGCACAAAATGAGCACAGTGACGCGAAATGAGCACAAAGAGATGCAACACGCCAAAAAAAGAGATGCAAAATGAGCACAAAATGAGAACAAAGTGACACAAATTGAGCACAAAGAGATGCAACACGCCCAAAAAGAGATGCAGAATGAGCACAAAGGACGCAAAACGACCACAAAGTGATGCAAAATGAGCACAAAGTGTGTCAAAAGGAGTACAAAGTGACGCAAAATAAACATAAAGCGATGTAAAATGAGCACAAAATGAGTACAAAGTGAGGTGAAATGAGCACAGAGTGGCACTAAATAAGCACAGTGACACAAAATGAGAACAAAGTGACGCAAAATGATGCAACACGCCCAAAAAGAGATGCAAAATTAGCACAAAATGTGCACAAAATGTGCACAAAGTGAGGCAAAACGACCACAATGCGACGTAAAATGAGCACAGTGACAAAATGAGCACAAAATGAGCACAAAGAGACACAAGGATGTGAGCACTTCTTCCACCACTGCAGACACACTTATTCTCAGTGAATGTCAAAGAGATCATGGAAACACTGTAACATGACGGGGAATCAAACCCTCTTACTGGTTTACAACCACTGCATCACAGCACCAACCAGCACGCATGATTTAAAAGAACAAAACAAGGCATCCTTGTTTAGGAAGCTGACGACCTTTGTTTCATGTCACCCTCCATCTCTGTCTACACTGTTTCCCAGCACAGTAACGCTCCACTGCAGAAGCAAAGAGGAACCTTTGGTCCCATTCCTCTACTGGTCCGGCTGGTCGACCAGCATGATGTCATCGCCGCTCCCATCATGTCTGTTCATGTCTGAGCTGTTTCATCTTGTCTGCTAGACAAACTCTATCTGATCGATCTCTCTGTCACAGAATGTCACATCCACAAAAGTCCATTTCATAACAGAAAAGCATGTTTGAAATGTAAAAAAAAAATGAAATGATGTGTTATTATATATTTCTTTGTTGAGTATTTGAAATCACTCAGATGTTAACAACATTAAATGCAGAAGGTAAACATGCAGTATTTCTCTTCACGAGGATATAAAATAAATCACCTGTCAGTAGTAATTGCTGATGATGCATTAAACGAGTTCACTTAAACAACCTGATGAGTGATGATGTCACTTACATGACCTGGAGACTCACATCTGGAGAGGACTCACACTGATCCCTGCAGGATTATTTTATTAAATATGAATCAATGAGAAAGCACCCATTAAAACTGTGCTGGTGGCCTTTGAATTCTACAAATCTTGAAGCACATCTTGGCTTTTTCTATTTTAATTTAAACAGCTTCTGCCTCCATCAGGTGACAAACAGAAGTAAAGTGTAAGAAATCACTTTATACACATTTTCAGTCCTGTAGGATAATCAATCATCATCTGTGTCACCTGTTTAACTTTTACTACAACAGCACCATCTTGTGGACAAATCAAAACAGCAGGGGAATTAATAAAGATCAATTTGCAGTAATATACATTTTAAATAAAAGTAAAAAATAATGTGTAAAGAAAAGAATATAGAAATAAATAAGTTTGGGGAAACAAATAAGGGGCGGAATGCAAAGGGAAAATCGTGCATGAATAAATAAATAAATGTATAAATACATAAATAAATATATGCATTTTAAGATAAATATAAAATAAATAAAAAATAAATGCAAAAATAAATAAATACAAAATAAATGCATAACTAAATAAACAAATAAAAATAAATGCAAAATAAATCAATTTATTTTTAATGAAAATAAATGCTTAAATTAATACAAAATAAATTAATGAATAAAGGAATTACTTCATAAATAAATGTCATTAAATGTAGCATAAATAATATTAAAAATAATAAATGTAGCCATTAATTAATATCTTTGTGTATTCCCTTATTTATTTACTCTTCTGTTTGATTCCCTTTACTTTTATTAATTTTTGAATGAATTTATTTATTTTTGCATTTATTCTTTATTTATTCTTTATTTTGCATTTATCTTTTTTTTTTAATTTATTTTTGCGCTTATTTTTTATTTATGCATTTCACCCCTTATTTATTTACCCAAACTTATTTCTTTCTGTATTATTTTGTTCACACATTTCTTTTTACATTTCTTTATGCATTTTTGCCTCATTATGCTGTCACTCAATTTAAATAAAAAATAAATGCAAAAATAAATAAATAATACATTTAAAAAGAAATATAAATTAATACATAAATAAATAAAAGGGAAAATTAAACAGAAGAATAAATAAAAAATGGAATTAATTAATTAATCAATTAATTAATGGCTACATTTATTTTTAGTATTATTTTTTGCTACATTTAATGACATATTTATTTATTTATTTATCGAGTCATTCATTTATTTATTTATTTTTTATTTTGGCAGGTTCCGTCCTCCATATTTTCCAGCTGATCCACAAGGTTTTTTAAGTAGTTTATTTTTCTTAACAAGTAGGAGAATTTTCTCGACACATAAAGGAACACTTTTTATTTACAAGAGCAAGACATTCAAGTGTGGCATTGAACGGAAATGTTTTCCATTAAAACAGTCGGTCTGTTAGTGCTATTACACTCTGTCTTTGTATTTTTACAACACAATAAAAGCAACACTTCTGGCTATAAAAATACTGTAATGGAGTATTATTAGGCACCCAGAGCCATTACATGCAGCTGGAGGAAGATAATTATAGGCTATGTCATCATTGGTGTGAAGCTTTCATCTTGATTTATATTTACAGTTAGTTTTTTCATATATTTCAGCTCAGATATTTGTACAACTTCACTCATGCGACTGTTTAACAGATATTTCCAATGTGGTCTTTGGTGTAAAACAACATACAACATATAAAAGTACAAAATGATGCAATATCAACATAAACAATTCAGTAGTTTTTAAAACGTATGAGCCCATGGTTAGCTAAATAGCATAAAATAAAAATAAAATCCAGAACATGCAGTAAACAACATGATTTTACTAAGTAAGCATAAGCAAGAATCAAAGGTTGGAAGTGCTATAATAAATTGCTGGGCTTCTTTATTAAGAAATGACCTCCAAAATGTAGAAAAAGGGGTAATAATAATATGAACAAAAACATCTCTGCAAAAGGTTTTGTGAAAAAATCTACAACAAATAATCTAAAAAAATATAAAAATAAATCACTCTTTAAAAGATAGAAATAATTAGCTCACCATTAAGTGCATTAAGAACAACTTTATACGTATAAAACACCCTGACACATTGTATGTATTGAAATTAAATTTCAGTATAAAAAAAACAAAGCTTAAAAAATATGTTAAAGGACCATAACAGGTTTTTTTTGCATGTTTTAGCTGCTACAAGTGATGTGCATTTTACATTATTGCTGACCACTTTAAATACATGTTGGGAAGTCAGATAGTTTGTATTTGTTACTATTGAAAGAAATTAATGGAAACTGGAAAAATATATCCATCCAAAAATGTAAAACAAAGCTGCGTGCATGTTTGCAGAATTTAACTGGGATGTAAAATAGACATGATTTATAGCAAATGGGCTGAAACATGCAATACCACTGATCCTTCAACGGTAACGCTGGAGATTTTAAACAAATCCCACGAAAAGACCCAAACCAACAACATGTCTTTTAATACTTTATAACGTCTTTACCCTCTCTGTGGCTCTCAGCTCTAAGAACATTACTTCTTACTGCTCACAAATATATAGTTTCATTTTTAATAAAGTCTCAGTATTTTCCTAAAACAGCTGGTCACTGTAGTTTTTACCAAACGTTACTCAAACAGGAGGAAATACTGCATTTGTTGGGGACTATTTTCAGCGGCGGATGAATCTACATTTGCTAACATAACTATGCCAAATTAGAGTTTCAGAAAGTTTGTTTCCCGCCCTCTGGTGACTTTTAAAGACTGAAAATAAAAAAATAATAAGTACACTGCAACAGCATTTTTATGTTAAATAGACCTACTTTAAATTTTACTTTTAATTCTCATGAAATAAGACTGAATAATTTGCCCCCCTCTTGTGTGAACTTGTGTGAATCTCTGGCGCATAAACACATCTGTCTGGTTTATAGCGTGGAGCCATAAAGACCCTCAATTATATATTTTTTAGGACATGACTGGGGAACAAATCAGAGATCAGCGTTTTTGGATTAGAAGTTTGGAGACATGCTTCAACTTCTTCTGTTTACTGAACTCACTGGGAGCGTGAGTAGCGCCTGACGGCTGCCTCGCTGAACTACTGCGTGATTCACGCGTCGGTTGTTCACACCAACTGCGTTACTGCTGCTGCTGCCGTCAGCCGTTTCTTTCTACAAAGAGTTTGCCTTTCATAATGGCCATTTCATTTCATTATAAATGTTATTTATATTTACTTTAGACAGAAAAAGGTTAAGAAACATGTGGTAATTTGTAAATTATAGTAACAATCCACAGTTAAAACCCAGTACTGTGTTCATTCATGGAGCCATGCAAGTCACTGCATATTCTACAACATCTACGACATCAAAACTGTAGTAATGTAGCTGGTACGATGTCAATATACAGTCAAACGATCACTTTCACTGTCTGTTGTTGCTGTGAATCGTCAGGCGTTGCTGACTCGCCCAGTGTGTCCAGACCGTTGCCGTCTATGAGGGATACGGGGTTGTTTTCCCCCAAAAGGGGGCGTGGTCATGAGAGCCTACTCTGGAGGGAGGGACGCTAGGGATAAATATAACAACAGTTATGCGTTTTAAATCAAAAAGGTATTAGTGTGGATGTAGTGTGGAAGTACAGCCTAACATAGCTTAGTCTTGTCAATGGAGCTCTTCTGCACAGAGGAATAAGATATATCAGGCTTTAGATATACTGATAATGTTTGTTAGTGGATGAATTCATCGTTGGTTTTGGCCTTTTCATGGGATGTTTAAGAAAAATGTAAAATATTGCAGCTTTATCCTTTAAGGCCACCAAGAAAACGAGCAAAACAGCAGCAGCCTCACTTCTGAGGAAACATGGAGCCGGCAGCGATGGACGGCAGCCCCGTCTTCTCCTCTATCCACCGGTTGTAATTGGTCACTCGGGTGTAAACGCCGGGTCGATTCTCCTTCGCGCAGCCGTCGCCCCAGCTGATGACTCCAAACAGGAAGAGCCTGCTGCCGACCTCGCACACCAGAGGCCCTCCCGAGTCCCCCTGTGAGAAGAGAAGAGAGAGAGACGAGCAGCATTAAAGGAAATCAACCACAAGTGATCCGTGGATCGAGTATGGACTCGTCGTGAATACCTCGCAGGCGTCCTGGCTCCAGTCGGGACGACCGGCGCAAAACATGTTATCACTGATCATGTTTGCATAATAGTCCTCGTGTCGACACACATCGTCGGCGAGGAGGTTCACCTGAGCCTCTCTGAGGAACTGGGACTTGTACCACAAACCTGGAGAGAAGAAACGCTGTTAAAATACTGTACAACTCATCACGGTGTGTAAAATACATAATTAGAGGTACAAACACACTAATTACCTCACTTAGGTACTATTACAGAGCAGTTTACACTACATTTATCTGAAGGTTGGAGTTACAACTGCAGTTTCAGATTTTACTTCATAAAGTTGATAAAGGAAGTTCGATCTTGATGTAATAAAGGTCCAAGTTCTGGCTAGTTGGAGCTTTCAACTGCATCTCACGGTCTTCACGTGGCTCAGGTGTCATATATGACATCTTTTTAGATGTGATCCGTGATCTTTCTTCAGTGAATAGAGCTGAAGAAGACTGTGAGATGCAGCTGAAAGCTCACATGAGATAAAACTGAAAGAGTGAAATATGGCTGTTGGTAATCGAGTGGTTACGGCCAGGGCTGTCAATCGATTCAAATAGTTAATCGTGATTCATTGCATGATCGTCCACATTGTGCAAGTGGGCATGTCTGTAAAGGGGAGACTCGTGGGTACCCATAGAACCCATTTACATTCATATATCTGGAGGTCAGAGGTCAAGGGACCCCTTTGAAAATGGCCATGCCAGCTTTTCCTCGCCAAAATTTAGCATAAGTTTGGAACGTTATTTACAACAAGCTAGTATGACATGGTTGGTACCAATGGAATATTTAGGTTTCCTAGTTTCATATGATACCAGTATCTTCATTCTAGCTTTTAAACTGAGCCGCTACAACGGTGTTACCATGTAAAATCATAATAATTGCTTCCAAATTTGTGGCAGCAACGTGAGGGAGACCCTTTGGTTTTGGCCCCTCAATACCAATGTTTTAGTAAAACTATCACGTTTCGGTGTGATGTAATCTAATGCCGTATATCCACCTCACAGTCGGACAGGACAACAGTATTCAGAGGTCGTTCCTCACCGTGTTTCTCTTTCCCATATCCAGCGATCTCACAGGTGACTCCAGGCTGGAGGTTCTGCTGAGCCGGCGGCAGACAGACGGTCTTCACCGAGTCGCTCTCCTCCGCACACTTCCCACGTTTGGCCCTCAGCTTCAGCAGAGCTGCACGACATTTATCAAAGAATTACTGCTTTTATTACATCACATCATCAACACTGAAGCATCTAAAGACGTGTTCATACTCATAGATGTACAGTATATAAGTAGACACCTCATTGGTCGCTGCGATACGTCAGGACTGGCCTGTAAACACATACAAGTGAACGGGGGAGCTGCCGTTTTTCTGGATAAAAAGCACCATGTTTACATTTCTCAACTGATTTCAATGAGTCGTTTTTATATTCCAAGGGTTTATGATCTACGAGGAGTAGAAAAAGAAAAACAGCAGCTCCCCCGTTCACTTGTATGTGTTTACAGGCCAGTCCTGACCTCCCCAATATGGCGGCGACGTTGATGTACAATCTAAAGGCCAATGCGGCATCTGTGTATATATATCTACGTTCATACCGATGTCGTTGTTGAAGTCCCCATCACTGTTGTCAAACCCGGCATGCATAATGATCTCTTCCACCCTGAATGTTTGCTCCACAGTCGGGTCGGTCTCATTCATGACATTTTTCCCCAGGATGACGGAGAAGCGGCGTTGCTTGGCGTGGGAGCTAAAAACACAAAATTCACAAGAGAAGTCCAGTCACCCATCATTTCTCAGCACCTGCCGTGGTTCCAGTAAGTGACGTCACTTCCTACCCGTCGGGGAAGCAGTGGGCAGCTGTGAGGACCCAGCAGGCCGAGATCAGACTCCCCCCGCAGCGGAAAACCCTCTCCTTGGATTTGCTGCGCCAAAATATGGCAGCGACCCACGGGTGGGATTCCACAGTGGCAACTGTTCCACCCACGATCTTCATCAGCTTCCTCCTGGAGCGCTGGCCACATGTGGACTCTGCAGCTGGATGGAGGGGTGACACAAAGTTCAAAAACCGCTGAGGGGAAACAGCACGGACATGTGAAACAGTGAGTTCAGTAAGACAGGAAGTTACCTGGCTCTGGCTCCGTGGGTGCAGGTGGTGCAGGTGAGGGTGGGGCTGGAACTACAAGATTAGAGAGTGTTTAACACTGATGAATCATGTAATTTGGTTTGGATTGTATTGGAAGACTGTAAAAAGAGAGAATCCACTTACACAACTCAGTACCACAACGTGGAATACTACAATACTCCCAAACCAGCTGATGGTGTTTCCACACATGACACCACGGACGCCGTTTGTAGTGAAGATTCCTGTAAAACACATCAAATCCATCAAACAGTAAAGATATTAATTGTATGTTTTTGACTCTCTACTCCAGCACTTTGGATCTGAAATGAAAAAAGATTCCAAATTTGGAACAATTTCCAAATTATCCTCCTAAAGCCTCGGAAAAGACGCCTAAAACAACCACCCAAAATGAATCAGGACCGGCTCCTCAACCATGAGGCTTAGATGCATATATGTGGTCTCTTTTAAAAGGTAAGAAGCTAAGGAATATGAATGAACTGTAAGTAAACCTATTTATATTACCATTCCAGAGTAAATGGAGATGCAATAAAGTAATAAAACTACGATTTTCATCCCTGCCTAGTATAAAATCTAAATGTCAAAGGCAATATCACCATTATAACAAAGATCCAATGTATAATGATGCAACAGAATGAATTCTACGACTCCTTACTACAACTGGGACTGTAAATTTGATGAAAATACACTAAAATACACCATTGATGATAGAATTAATACAGATATACTCAGGCGGTCTCAATAGTGTGTAATCGCAAATTAATCACACATTTTTTATCTGTTCAAAATGTACCTTAAAGGGAGATTTGTCAAGTATTTAATACTTTTCAACATGGGAGTGGACAAATATGCTGCTTTATGCATATGTATGTATATATTTATTATTGGAAATCAATTAACAACACAAAACAATGACAGATATTGTCCAGAAACCCTCACAGGTACTGCATTTAGCATAAAACAATATGCTCCAATCATAACATGGCAAACTGCAGCCCAACAGCCAACAACAGCTGTCAGTGTGTCAGTGTGCTGACTTAACTATGACTTGCCCCAAACTGCATGTGATTATCATAAAGTGGGCATGTCTGTAAAGGGGA